>CABEGB010001257.1:0-94550 GCA_901521435.1 Crematogaster levior | reverse complement strand
ACCATACAATTTTTATCTAAAAAACGTTTTTCTCTAAAAATGCTTATTTTTTGAAAGAAAAGAGGTGGACGGTTAGTCTGGGAACACCTGTATAATAAAAAATAGGAATTTAAGAAATTGAAGGTAACCTTCTTGCAAAAAATAACTATCCAAGGTCATACTAATACAACCATCCTACGTCCCCTTGAAACCATATAACTTTTATCTAAAACATACAAAAATATGTATATACAAAATATGCAAGGTATCCTATTTTAACTTTTCATCGTGCCGACATCGTGAGAAAAAATGTTCTAAAAAAACATTATAATAAATTATTCAATTAATCCATGTGGTAATATTACCACATGGAGGTTGCATGGTCGAATTTACACCTCTTGTGTGTGCGTGCGTGCGTGTGTGTTTCTTTTCAGATTCTTATTCTTGTGAAAACCTCCAAAACATGAAATTCTTTTTATATCGCAACCTTGTGAAAGAAGATTTTAAAAGTAAACAACAGTCTAATTGTATCTTCTGTAAGGAACTGATTAAACAAGAATGTAAAAATTTGTCAATAAATCTGGTGGAAAGTAAGGTGCAATTGATAGACTATATATGAATATTAATGTATTTATGTATTTTTTAATAGGAGTGAGAATTCTTCAAATATGTGTGTGTAATTTTATAATGATTCGAATTCGATTGAATGTAATAGAAATAGACACTATGTTAAAGTCTGTCTAAATAAAATGGTAAAGACTATATAACAGTTTTTGCAAAGTTAATTGATTGTAACCGATCAGTGTAATGCTTAAATTGTTTAATAAAATATACCGCATTTTTTAGCGTTTATATTATGTTTAAACTTAGGTATAGGGAAAGCTTCATAATTTACTGATACATTCAACTGATTTTGCTATTAGACATCAAACTTTAATATGATAAAAAGTATAATGTGATAACAATATATTTAAAAAAATTAAAACAAATTAAATAGCGATGTTAATTAGACTGAAAATTATTTAATAGTTTCCATTCCTATAAAAAGTTGATAACACTTTTTTAATAGGCAGGATACTTTAGATTTTAATAAATAAACTTTGAGAATATACATATAAAGACACCCAAGAAAGGTGAGTTTTTTATTTCTCTCGAGTGCTTTTATATATTCTCAAAGTTTATCTTACATATTTGTAGCGTTTCAATATTACAAATATATTGCACAGAATAACATTATTGCAATCTTACATTGCAATATGTCTGAGAGTAGGCTTTCGACGTTGCCACAAGCTTGCAACAACGTTGCAGAAACATTTCGCAACTTCCATGTAATATCACAATGTTTCAGGTTCTATGCAATGTTTCTGCAATCTTTCGGTGCTGTGTGGGATTGATCTGATACCAGAATAGATATTGTAGATAGAATGTTGTTAAATATTTACTGGTAAGTTACTGCTAAATACATAAAGAGAAGGTAAAAAGACCAATATAATGAATGAGCCAATTGATTGACGTAAAAAATAAACAAAGACCTTATTACAAATAATAATAAAAGTAAACCATTTTGAGACCCTCACAGAGTCTTCATCAGCACATCAAAAAGATATCGTAATCAAAATAATTACACGCATATTATTACATAGTAATAAAAATTATTTCGTTTATCAATTCGATAGCATAATTATAATAAAAGTACCAAACAATCCACGTAGGCTCAGCAACAATTAAGAACACAACTATAATAATCATAATCCGATCACCTTACAAATAAAAACCGTTGTGGTTTCAAAATATAAGAAACCGCTATAAAGACTTACTGCTCGGTGAATGGCGAGAATATGTTGGTCCACGCAGATCTATCTCGAGGTCAAGTTAGAGAACGTTAAATTATAAATAAAAATCCAATGGTCTGAGACATCAGATGTTATCAATGATGAAAAAGAATCTTTACATGTAAAAAAATTTGCTGGAACCCAAGTAAGAAACAAAGCGCTCAAACGTTATGTTATTTTTCAAAAAAATAATAATTTGCCTGGAATTTAATTGCTACGTACAAAGGTTGGTTGACAGTAATCACGTAACGAACAACTGTATGTTAAAAACTTTATCTCTTGACGGTTGGCTACTGTATGTTGAAACTTGTCTCTTAACAGTCAGATAGATACAGAGATAAAATTAACAGGTTACAAAAAGTTAAACAATATATGTCACTCTATGAAAGCTGTTTTGTGGAGAGGAGGAAGGCTCGCAAGTTTGTTTATAATATTGACATTGGCGCCAGCCAGCAACTCGGTGTCTTTCCGAGAATTAATACCATGTTTTTGGCTTTTTATGTGGATCGTCTCACTTATCAGTCTCTTTTGAAAATTATGTTCACGTCCAAGATTTCGACATTCTTCCAGTTAAAATTGTGATTAAATTCCTTAATATGTTCGGTCAATACCGAGTGTCTGGATGGATCTAATCTTATATTGTTCTTATGTTCTTTTATTCTCGTACCTAGTTTTCTTTTGTGCTGTTCCAAGTAAGACGCGCAATTTTCATATAAAATTCTGTATCATTTTGGTTACGTTAAAGTTACGTTTAGGGGAGGCAGCCCCGATGACCTCGACATATGTTGTCAAGGTCACCCTCCTAAATGATCTTCAGAAGGTTTTAACCGTCGCTCGTTTTTTATTAAAATTATTATTATTAGCGGAGAAGTTTGTAAAATATAGCAGTTATTTTGAGCATTGAAAGGAGTGCGAACGCCAGTTTTAGAGTCTACAAAGTTACTCAAATAGTTTACCGTTGTATGCGCGCCACATGTTCGTATGAATAATTGAACCGGCAATAGCATTTTGGTTTGTTTTGATTTCTTTTGATATTCTTACTTGGTAATACTGACTGACGTATCAAGCAAAAATGTCAAAAGATATCAAAACAAACCGGCAATAACATATTAAAAAATGCCGGTTCAATTACTCATACATGTGACACGCATACAATAATTTATCTAAAAATTATATACATCGAACGGTAAACCATTCGAGTAATTTTGTACGCCTGAAACCGGTGTTCACACGCAGAATATAGAAAGATTGTGGAGAGATCTACGAGCAAATATTATACTTCGCTACTGTACACGTGACAATCATTTCACAAATTATCTCGCAGAATTTTTGTTTAAGAAAATACACAATTTTGATGAACGCATTGAGGCTTTCTTTGAAATAATGAGTATTCTATTTTCATTTCTCGTCACGGACGAGATAAAAGAATTCCTCTGTAGCTCAATCTATACATGGGATTAAAGACAAAGAATCTTCCGCGTGACTCACACTTTGCAAGTAGCGATTAAATTCCAAATTATTATTATTTTTTAAATAACATAACGTTTGAGCGCTTTGTTTCTTACTTGAATTCCAGCAATTTTTTTTACTTTTTCTATATATATAGGAATATATATTCTTTTTCATCATTGATCACACCCGACATCTCAGATCATTTAACTTTTAATTTAACGTTTTCTAACTTGACCTCAAGATAGATCTGCGTGGACCCAGGGCTAGCGTAAGAGCGGGGCGAGTGGGGCGGCGGCCCCGGGCGCCGTGTGCGGCCGGGCGCCGTGTGCAGCCATGCGCCGCAAGAAGCAGTACTGTGTATGTGCGCTGCGCCAGTATTAATAATAATTTATCTCAATATTTTGTTATTCACTATTACAAATTGAATAAATAATTTATTATGTATACATATGTACATACTGTTTATATACATATATACATCTAAAAATTTTGACGCTTTACTCGATGGTGCCCCCTTTGCTAGACTGGCGTGGTACACGGTACTGCTTTTTGCGGCGCTCGGCCGCTAGCACGCGCGTGTGTGGGGGCGCGAGGAGGGCGCCATTTTAAGTCCTTGCCCCGGGCGTTATAAATCCTCAAACCGGCCTTGCGTGGACCAACATATTTTCGCCATCCAACAAGAAATAAATCTTTACATTGATTTTTCATATTTTGACTACAAATAGTTTTTATTTGTGAGGTGATCGAATTATAATTATTAGGGTTGTGTTCTTGACTGTTGCTGACCCTTATAAAAATTTTTCACCGTTTTTGGCCCGTTTTTGACCGGCGAAAACGGTCAGTTTGAGTGGTAAAAACGTACATTTGATTCAATGAGTATGATCCGTTTTTAGGGCGCAAAGGGGCAATTTTCCGTAAAAATGAGTGGTTAAAACGGATTGCGTACGAGTATATCCGAGTGGTAATAACGTATTCTTATGAGTATTTTTGAGTGGTAAATACGTGCTGTGTGTAAATTTGAGATGTAAAAACGTACATTTAGCTACGAGCAAAAAATACTCGTTTAGCACTCATAAATACTCACATAGCACATTTTGGCTGCGTTTCGATATTCACTGCAAGTACTGAAAATCTATAGTGTATGTGACGTAAACTATAGATTTTCAATATTTACAATGAATATTGGAACGTAGCTTTTGAAATAAAATAATCAAATAATCGATCATTATAATTGTTCATTTATTTATAGTAGTTTAAAACATTTATATAAATTTATATAAATTATAAAAATTCGTGGACATATTTTTAAGTTTGTAGAATAAATGTACTTCAATTTAGAGACAATCCGCGGATATTTTCTTGTGAGTAAAAAAGAAACGTACTAACGTGTTGTTACTCATCAACGGAAAATTGAGTATTGAAAACGGACAACCTACTTCGTCCTCATCTTTGTGAGTAAAAAAGGAACGTATTAACGTATTGTCACTCATCGACTGAAAAACGAGTGTTAAAAACGGACAATCCACTAAAAAATACTCATACACATACTCACGTATACTCGTCATGCTCTTTCGCAATAGACTAAGCGTACTTGAGAGTGCAAGAAACGGACATAAAAATGATAAAACGGGCTAAAAACGGGCTAAAAACGACCTAAAGGGTGTCTCAAAATGATCTGACATTTTAAATTGCTCGCCATTTTTTTTGCAGCGGACGTAACGTATTAACCTTTAATAACTGACATCAGGAAGTATTGAGGTTTAGTCATGGAGAAGTACACGATCGAGCAACGCATAGAAATTGTGAAAATCCACTACAAATATGGTGAACATTTTGCAGAAACGGTTCGAAAAGTCCGCACGTCTTGTGGTCATCATAACGCACCATCTCGTAATGCTGCGACCGACCACTACGAGAACGGCCACTACTTTTCGCAGTTAAAAGTGACCCACTAACCTCAAATTTTTTTATTAAATTCACCACAGCATTACGAGATGGTGCGTTATGATGACCACAAGACGTGCGGACTTTTCGAACCGTTTCTGCAAAATGTTCACCATATTTGTAGTGGATTTGTAGTGGATTTTCACAATTTCTATGCGTTGCTCGATCGTGTACTTCTCCATGACTAAACCTCAATACTTCCTGATGCCAGTTATTAAAGGTTAGTACGTTACGTCCGCTGCAAAAAAAATGGCGCGCAATTTAAAATGTCAGATCATTTTGAGACACCCTGTATATGAGGTGTAAAAGCAGTCCGAGGGGTGGAAGGATGAAATGCCACAGGCGATGCCCTTCCACCCCTCACCAGGGCAAGGACAGGCTCCCCCCAGGGGTTTTAGTGGGTATGCCGGAGGGGAACTTCTCTCCCCTCCGGTGAGTCCCACATAACCCGCGGAGGTCCCCCCCTCCCCGGGTATCCATAAAGGATTTCCCCTGGGACATCAAAAAAAAAAAAAAAAGGTGTAAAAGCAGTGAAAAATTTTTATAAGGGGAGCCTATTGTGGATTGTTCTTTTATTGTAATTATGCAATCAAATTGATTAAATAATTTTTATTACTATGTAACAACATTTGTATTTAAATTATCTTGATTCCGATATCTTTTCAACGTGCTGATGAAGACCCTGTGAGGGTCTCTGTGAGAGAATGGTTTACTTTTATTATTATTCATGTAATAAAGTCTTTGTTTATTTTTTACATCATCCAATTATTAGCTCATTCATTATATGTCTATTAGCCTTTTTACCCTCTTTTTTTGTTATTATTTATAACGAGCATCTTAGATTTTTTTATTGTTATTGCTAAAATTCTTGTATCAAATTTTAACAACAATTCCCAACATAAAATCTCTAACAAAAATTATTATCTCTGTCTGTTATATAATTTACATACCTCTATATATTGTAATAGACTTATATATAATACATATATATATATATGTATTATATATATATATATAATACATATATATATTTACATATATATGTATTATATATATATAATACATATATATATAAGACATATATATATAATACATACATATATTACAAAATTTTATTATGTGACTACATTATTATCTACAATACATTATAAAATAGTAATATATATAACATATAAGAATATAAAATATATAAAAAATATAGTATAGAACATATGTAATAAAAGATAAACGCTTAACGAAATTACATAAATATTACATTATTTATGAATGAATATAATTTTCTTTCTCGTGAGTTTTTTCTTTAACATATTTTTTCATTAATTCTTATGCAATTCTTTGAGAGAGAGAGATGTTTAGATCAAATAAATGTCTCATAAATATTTGAGACATAAAATGTGTAAAAAATATAAAATTGTCTTTTTGATAATTTCATAAAAAGTCTCAAAAATTTTAGAATCTTTTATATTTTATAAGATATATTTATACGGAATTCTAGAAAAATCCGTACTCAAACTTTCATCTCACATCAAAGACAGTTGGACCCTAGCCAGAAACATAAAAAACACTCACATCGACTCAAATCAAACCCTTCTATCCCTAGACGTAACCGCATTATATAACAATATCCCTAAAGATTTAGTTTTCCAATCCATTAAAACTCGTTGGCATCACATCTCCAAAGTTACCAATTTCAACCTACAACAATTTTTATTCGCAATCAACACCTGCTTTCCTCCACTAGTTTTGGCTTTCGTGGGTCCTTCTACGAACAAATCTTCGGCAGTCCTATGGGGTCTCCACTCTCCCCCATCTTGGCTGACATAGTGATGGACGATTTGGAAACGCAATGCTTAAAAACTCTAAAAATTTTCCATTCCTTTGTTTTATAGATATGTTAACGACATATTTATGATTGCTCCCACTTCTGAAATTGACACCATTCTCGAAGTTTTTAACAAATATCACCCCCGCCTTAATTTCACCTATGAAATTGAAAATAATCACTCTATCTCTTTTCTTGACACAATGATAATTAGAGACAAAGACACACTGATTACTAATTGGTATCGGAAACCGACATTTTCTGGTCGATATCTCAATTTTCTATCCAATCACCCATTTAAATATAAAATAAATAAATATAAATACCATCACGAACTTAGTCGACAGAGCAATCTTACTTTCTGACGACCGATTTCACAAGAGTAACATTAACATTATCAAAGAAATTCTGCGCAACAACCTGTACCCAAATCATATCATCAACCATTGTATCAATAAAAGAATTAATGAATTGCAACACAGGCAAAATAACGCACCTGAAAACCGTACTTTCGACGCGAGAAATTGTATTGTTATCCCGTTCCACAACGAAGTGACTAATAATATTGAACGCATTTTTAGAAACACCAATATTAAAGTATTATACTCTGTTTTTAACAAGATGAATTGTATCATAAAGAAAGGAAAAGACACTCTTAACATACTCAAACAAACTGAATTAGTTTACGAGATTGATTGCTCGAATTGCAACGCGTGTTACATAGGCCAAACTAAACGACATTTAGTAACCCGGTTAAAGGAACACCAAAACGACATAAAAAAACACACAACTAATCATTCAGTGGTTCACCAATCACCAATCACAGATTAGCTTATGGTCATGATTTTGACTGGGACAACCCAAAAATTCTTCACAAAGAAGTGCATAGAAGGAAAAGAGAAATAGCAGAGCTGCTGTTCATAAAAAATGCAATTCGGCAATTAACTCACAAAAAGACACAGAGAACCTAACAGCGATTTATGACAGACTTCTTAACATTTTATAGATTATATGACACATTTTTTATCATATTGACTGTTTTTTTGACTTATTGTTATCTTTCTTTATTAATTAATTTATTTTTGTTATCGTCCTTTATTTTATTCTTATTTATTTATCACAAATTTGGCCTTCAGCCTCACTATATTAATACTCATATTGACGACAAATTACTTAATATCTTACAGATTACACGACACTTCTTTTACTTTTTATCACTGATTTTCTATTATATCGACTGTCTTTTGACTCACTTTTTTATCAATTTTTTCTCGTCATTTATTTTATGTATTTTTACTTTTATTTATATTTTAGGAATTTGGCCTTTAGTCACACTGTATTAACACTTATAATATTCTTTATATATTTACTTGACGTCACCTTTAATTATTATTGCTTACATTTTAGAACATTGACCTGGTTTCTCTACTCAGTTTTACTGTCTTTTTCTTTCTTTTTCCTTTATTTATTTATTACTAATTTTGTCCCCTTTGTCATACCATCAAATTGAAGTTGTCTCAGTCCGTACTTCGTTGTCACTAACAACAGACACCTTTTTTACACTTGATTGTCTACATTATTTTATTCTTATTCTAAATTAACGCATGCGGAAATCAACGCGTTTAAACTTTGTAATACTGACCACGGGACTGAATAATATGTAAGTCTTTAATTTAATATGTACTTTTTGCGTCTCAACAATTGTCACATTCCTGTATTATGTATTCATAGATTTACTTGAAGAGGACCTGAATCAAAGGTCGAAACGTAGTAATAAAGATCATTTTCATAAAGATCATTATTGGTTGCCAGTTTGACGTCATTTATTACTCCTTCTTTGGTATTTATAAGATATCTTGATCTTTTTTAGGTATCTTTTAGTTATTATTGCAATAAAAATAATTACTAGGAATACAGTAATTGATAATTATTAAAAAATTTAAAAGAATTAGAAAGAAATTAAGTTTAAAACTTTAAATTCAAAAATAAATATGAAGTATATTTTAAATCAATAAAATATTATTATTGTTTTAGATAATATTGATAAAAATAAATTTAATTATTTTAAGAATTTAGACAATTATATAGAAGTAAATATTGTTAAAGAAGTTAAATATTGTTAAAGAAAAAAATAAATAATGATATTTAATGAAAAAATGATCTTTAATCAAAATTAATTTTTACTAAATTATCTTTTATCGAAATTATCTTTTACAAAAAAACTTGTATTAAGAAGATAAAGATGGGATGTTAGCACATGCAACTGATATATTCTAGAATTCAAATAATAATTTCACACTAGTTTTTTTGTGATAAACACAAAAATTAATTGTCCATATTTAGCAGAAATATTCGATAAATTCTACTTCTTTTAATATAACTATTCAGTTCATTGAAAGATATACATTTGGGTATACCTCTTAATCAACAAAAGATATACATTTTTGTAAAAAATTTATTTTTTTGTTCTTTTAGAATCTTTAAAATCTTGCTTTTAGTTAATTAACAATTCAAAGTGACTTTAATTTTAAATTTAATTGAAAAACACATTTACACTTTTACATCATCAAAAATTGACTTATTAGAATAAATTCTAATGAACGACTTATTAATCAAAAGTAAATAAGTAAGTATAAATAAAAGTAAGTATAAATATAAATTTTAATTTGTTATATTTTTCCAATAATTTTTTGTCATGTAAAATTAATATATTTATGAAAAAAATAATCTAATTTTACGCCTACTATTAGTTTGCTATTGCTGTTTACCATACAATTAGTTTGCTTTGATACACACTTTGATAGACACTTATCGCGATAAGACAGAATCAACAATATTCTTGAAAATATCTACAATAACATACTTAAATACCGATAAATTTTTTGTGTTTAATATCAATATACAATATTATGTGAACATTTTTATTTCATATATATTATTTTTATTAATTTATATAATAAAAGACCTTTTGTTTTTCTCTTTGTATCCTATAAAAGGAGATATCGCAATGTAAAATTCAGATGTAGAATCCAGATTCTAAAATTTTATTTACGTCGTCAACGTGTGATTTTCCTACTTTTGAGAAGGAGCAATAGCTTCTTACTCCTAGGTAAGAGTTTCTTTCGTCTTATTGCTTTCTCTCCCACCCCCTTACTCTCCCTCTCTCTTTTTTCATTTATCATCCTGTGTTTAGCGCTGTATAGATGTATTATATAATCTTGACAACCTTGAAATTTTCTAAATTTAAAATAATAACTAAGATCAAGCTCGTATTTTGCAATACAAAGTAAAAGTAAAAAAGAATAATAATGAAAATAAAAATGTCTAATGTAACACATGTAATATAATTTTATTAGTGAATTATCGGAACCTTTCGTCACTGAGACTTCGTCAGTCGAAAATTAAACCATATAAAAATAATTTAAAGAAAATTTCTAACACAAAATATAAAGAAAAATAATAACATAAAACGCGTATCATTATGCGTCACGTTAAGTCACACAAGAGCTAATGTCAGTTGAATTGTAGTGATCGAGAAAACGCAAAATTATAAAGTACAATAAATATGAAAAGTCGATGCAGGTAAATAAAGTCATGATTGCGCAGTGAAGTGGAAATCCAAGTATAAAATTAAGAATGTAGTTGTTTGATGAAAAAAAATTTATAATCAATTCGTTCGAAGGCGAGAATTTATATATTTTTAATTATTATATAATTATAATTATTATAATAAATTTATCATCACTAACCTTGTTGACAGGGCTATCCTTCTGTCCAACGACAGATTCCACAAAGATTCACATTGTTAAAGAAATCCTACATAACAATCTTTATTCTAAGCTAATAATTGATAAACACATAAAAAATAGACTTAAGGAATTGCAATTCAGACAAATCAATAACAATTCTCATGATAACATTCCCTTTGATCCGAGAAATTGCATTGTTGTTCCGTTCAATAACGACTTTCCAATAGCATAGAACGTATTCTTAGCAAAATCAACGTAAAAGTTCTTTACTCTATCTCTAAGAAATTGAATGTTATCATAAGAAATGGAAAGGATGCACTTAGTATCTTCAAACAGACGGAAATAGTTTACGAAATTGATTGCTTGAATTGTAACGCGTGCTATATAGGACAGACGAAAAGACATTATTGACCAGACTTAATGAACATCGTAACAACATTAAAAAACCTCCAAATAATCATTCAGTGGTCAGCAAACATAGATTATGTCAAGAACATGAATTTGATTGGGACAAACCTATAATCCTACACAAGGAAACACATACAAAGAAAAGGGAAATAGCAGAGATGTTTTTTATTAAACGAAGCAACGTTGCAATCAATTCCAAAAAAGACACAGAAAATTTGACTGCTATTTATGACGGACTACTAAACATTCTATAAAAAATCTTCAGATATAATTCGAACCTTCTTACTTATAATTTCTCAATTTATTAACCCTCTTTTTTATACTTATTTATACATTTCACTTGATGCTACTTTACTTATTACTTACTCTACTTTTACTTATTTATCACAATTTTATAAAATCTATTATGTTGTCATTTTAGTCCATCGACCTCATTTTTATATTTATATTGAATGTTTACTGTTAGTTCGCCTTTGTTTCTACATATTATAAATTTGTCCTCTGCGTCAAACTCACAATCTGTATACTAATCATTTATTGCATCGCTGTCATTGACATCAGACGCTCTTACGTCTACCTATACTTCTCAACGATGTAATTTATCTTCAATCTCCCATTATAATATTAATTATTCATCGTACCATCGATCAAGTGAGTCACAAATTGATTATGTTTTATCTTACACCTATGTACTGCATTATCGTATTATTCAATTACATCATATTTGTAGATATTTTTGATAAGGACCTGAACCAAAAGTCGAAACGTCAAATAAAACTTTAATTTTATATCATTAATACTGGTCAGTTATTGATCTTTCCTTAATTTTTATTATCACTGGCAAAGAGAAGATTATATTATCTGTTTAATAAATTTGTAATTATTATATTAAGTCCAAAGTTCAGAATGCAAAAAAAATGGTGTCAGAATGTATGTAAGAGATTCTCTCAGTTAGAGTAAGTCCAAATTAATTGACAAAATTTTTAATAGACGACTATTCAAAATACATATTGATAATTTAAAATAATTTAAAAAGTAACAAAATAGGCAAAACAATTAACCGAGTTTTAAACTTACGTGTCAGAGAGGAAGAGTAAATTATCAAGTGTGTGTTATCAGTAGAAGCCTCTTGTTCGTATCATTACATGTGTGTGCGATAAGCACTTTAGATTAAACATGAGGGTTATAGTCCACACAATATACAATATATAAAATAAACAAATAACAACAGTCATATTTAGAATTTATTTTTTGTAACTTTGTCTATTAAAATAAGATTTGTCAAATAAATCAGTGTCTGTAATTAAATTGATGCCATCTTTTGTGCTTTGGTATATATTATTTCAGAAATAAGCCTCTTGAAGTGGAAATTTGGTCCTGAATCAAGAATTTGGCGTTTTCCCACTATTTAAAACTGTAATGTGAGTCTAATTGTAAGATGTACTCTATGTTTTGAAATAACCGAATGTTTTGAAGACTTTAACTTAATATTATTTTCGTAATTCTCGCTCCTTAATTCTCCAAAAGAAATAATTTAATAAATCGACTTACTGGCTATGACTATCAATTTATTATTTCACAACGTTTCGGCCATGGGTTTTGGTTCTTTAAAACCCATAGTCAACTTTGTGAAATAAAACTTTGTGAAATAATAAATAGAAAGTTATAGCCAGTTAGTCGATTTATTAAGGATGTTCTAGCGTCAATCTAATTGACAATGAACTGAAAATTTAGTAGATTGTTTCTATTTATTCTAAACTCGTATGCAAAACCTGAAACAGATTCTCTAATCGGTTCACGAGTTATTCAACTTTTAATTTCGTATGAGTTCTTATGGAGTAACCGCATATTCTCACTTATACATATAAACAAAATTATAAAGAAGCATCATTTGACAATATTCTGAAACTTTGTTTATGAGTCAATTAAATATTAAGTGATGTTCTAAAAGAAACTAATATTGACTGCTCACTAATTTATTCTCTCTCGAGTTATTATTATTAAAAAATGATGCAAAATTTCGAGAAAAAATGTGTTAAGAAATACCTTTGAATATATATTATATTATTATAATAATATTTTTTATCATATCTCATATATTTTAAGTAACATTCGGTGTCTGATATTAAATATTATTAATACAAAAGACTTTTCCTGTAGTTGGTATCGGGTGTAATTCATGCCAAAAGTTTTTTGCAGATAATCACAAAATCCGCAAAATACGCAATATATTCCAAATGTGATATTAGGTAGTATTATTTAAGTGTTTCACATGATAAGAGTGCAAATCTTAAACCAAGAAAGTAGAATTCCATCAATTTCAAATTGAAGTAACTTTTGCTTGGGACTGTACAGGCAGAACATCCTTAAACTATTCCTTTGATTAATATTTTATACTGATAGAAGAAGAAAAAATATGATTTTCTTTAATTCTCTTTTGTAATTATCTTTTTGTCTGATCCACGTAAGACACATCACAGTGATTGCAGTGAACTTTATAAATAACGTTATCATTGAATGTCTATCTTTATCTTAATGAATTCGTTCTCATGCATCGGTAATCTGATAGCATCATTTTTTATTAATTGTTACTCGAATGACAATACATTTTTTTTTATTGCATCACTTTTCTCGTTAGTATGATTTTTTATCAAATGTGCGTTTTAACTCATTATTGAATAATTTTTTCAGTCTTAAATTAATTTCTTTAAAATCATTTCCAGAGGGTCCATTGTCGAACAGTACACAAAATTTAAAATTTTTTTGGTAAATAGAAAAGTAATATCATTCCATCTGTAAGATTGTACCCTGTGCATAACAGATGGTTTGAGGGAAAAGATAGTCTCCTTGAAAATGCCCTTATAAAAATTTTTCCCCGTTTTTGGCCCGTTTTTGACCGGCGAAAACGGTCAGTTTGAGTGGTAAAAACGTACATTTGATTCAATGAGTATGATCCGTTTTTAGGGCGCAAAGGGGCAATTTTCCGTAAAAATGAGTGGTTAAAACGGATTGCGTACGAGTATATCCGAGTGGTAATAACGTATTCTTATGAGTATTTTTGAGTGGTAAATACGTGCTGTGTGTAAATTTGAGATGTAAAAACGTACATTTAGCTACGAGCAAAAAATACTCGTTTAGCACTCATAAATACTCACATAGCACATTTTGGCTGCGTTTCGATATTCACTGCAAGTACTGAAAATCTATAGTGTATGTGACGTAAACTATAGATTTTCAATATTTGCAATGAATATTGGAACGCAGCTTTTGAAATAAAATAATCAAATAATCAATCATTATAATTGTTCATTTATTTATAGTAGTTTAAAACATTTATATAAATTTATATAAATTATAAAAATTCGTGGACATATTTTTAAGTTTGTAGAATAAATGTACTTCAATTTAGAGACAATCCGCGGATATTTTCTTGTGAGTAAAAAAGAAACGTACTAACGTGTTGTTACTCATCAACGGAAAATTGAGTATTGAAAACGGACAACCTACTTCGTCCTCATCTTTGTGAGTAAAAAAGGAACGTATTAACGTATTGTCACTCATCGACTGAAAAACGAGTGTTAAAAACGGACAATCCACTAAAAAATACTCATACACATACTCACCTATACTCGTCATGCTCTTTCGCAATAGACTAAGCGTGCTTGAGAGTGCAAGAAACGGACATAAAAATGATAAAACGGGCTAAAAACGGGCTAAAAACGACCTATATGAGGTGTAAAAGCGGTGAAAAATTTTTATAAGGGTGTATTTTTGAGGAACTAATTTTATTGAAATAATATAATCTAATTATTTATATCGAGCGGATTTATATTCTTATGTAATTTTATTGAAAATTGCACCATTAATTATTTTTAAGGAGAGAGAGATCCAAAAAACTTAGACACCTCATATTCAATTGCGAGTGAATTTTGGACGGTTATTTCTTTATAAATTCTCCAAATCTCTTGAACATTGTTAAAATTTGTCAATTTTTAAAAATTCATGCAATTCATGTATACAAATTCATGACGTAACAATCTGTTCTCGTTTGTTATCCGACTCATGAATCACTTCTTATTATTCAAATCGAATCGATTATGCGTCACCGAGTAATGAGTTTAACTCATTTACTAACACGAAAGCCGTTAATACTGAAACAAGAACTGAGGTCATGGAGAGGGCCTCGCGCGAGAACGAAGCTAGCTGCGGGGATATGACGTGTCCTCCCCGTTTTCAAGCGCGGCGTATCGCGTGAGACTCGCGCGAGAGTAAGCGTTAGTTGTCAGCTGATGGCCGGTCTGAGCAGTCACGCGTATGCGCGTTCACATAACCGCGTGTGCGCAAACGAAACAGGCGCTCTCACTCGCGCCTGAAGTTGCAGCGTGGACCACAACGGAATCGGAGTCGAGCCGTAGATGTGCCGTTATTACCACCGTTATTGCAGTGATTTTCGCGACGGCGCGGAATGTGCGCCATTAGGATTTGCTGATTTGTCGATTTTCGTCCAACGGGGACACGGGAAAATAACAAAGAATGTCGTCGGTGTTCTCGAAGCTGATCGACGACACGTCCGCGCGATACGGCGTGCGACAGGAGACGCTGACGTGCGGCGTCGCCGGCGCAGCTACGGCGCTCTATCTCTTGAAACTCACCTACCCACACATCCTCACCCGCTTCAAACCAACCACTCAGAAAAAAAGCCACCAATCGCACTCTAAGAACAATAGAAACAATAACGTTCTCCAAAACAAGTCTGCCGACAGCAACTCCACCGGAAATGGCGGGGGGAAGAAACAAAGATTGTCAGTCGGATTGGATCGCGATTTTTTCCGGCAGCTGATGATGTTGTTGAAGATTATGGTGCCGGGATGGCGCTCTCGAGAAATGGGCTTACTGGCGTGCGCAACATTGACATTGCTGACGAGAACCTTCCTGTCGATATATGTAGCCGAGCTGGAAGGCCAGATCGTGAAGAGGATAGTCTTGCGCGACGTACGCGGCTTTGGCTTAATGCTCGCACGATGGTTTGCCATCGCCTTACCCGCCACCTTCGTTAACTCCGCCATCAGATACCTCGAGGGTCGACTGGCGCTTAGCTTTAGGTACGCTCCTGCACTTCCGATGTTTCGACATGGATGAGTGAATGCTTCTATCTGTCCTTTTCTTGGGAGTACAATAGGAATTCCCTCTTTTATACTCTAAGGTCGACATTCTGACTTGCGTGTTGAGCCGCACACTTGTTAGCTGTCTCTTCTCAGCTGTCCTTCTCAATTTCTTTATATTTTTTAGATTATTTATATTTATATATTTTTTTCATATTTTTTTAAGGTTCATGAAATTCACTCAACCATTTTATATTTAAAACGAACGTAAAGATAGAAATCTTCGAAGAAAAAAAAAGAAATAAAGTGCAAAAATAGCACATATTTATATTATAATATTAAAAAACTTCCTATATTTCCATTTAAAACGAGATAGATGGATATTTAGGAAAAAAAAACCGGATCAAGATGTAGGAATGACTAAATAAAACTGCTTAAGCAACAGATTTAAAACAAACATAAAGATAGAAATCTTCGAAGAAAAAAAAGAAATAAAGTGCAAAAATAACACATATTTATATTATGATATTAAAAAACTTCCTATATTTCCATTTAAAATGAGATAGATGGATATTTAGGAAAAAAACCGGATGTAGGAATGACTAAACAAAACTGCTTAAGCAACAGATTTAAAACGAACGTAAAGATAGAAATCTTCAAAGAAAAAAAAAGAAATAAAGTGCAAAAATAGCACATATTTATATTATAATATAAAAAAACTTCCTATATTCCATTTAAAACTTCATATATTTCCATTTAAAACGAGATAGATGGATATTTAGGAAAAAAGACAACGGATCAAGATGTAGGAATGACTAAACAAAACTGCTTAAGCAACAGATTTAAACTGTTTAGAAAATATCATAAAAGTATATATTCTATATTCTTATTTCGAATATTTTTACAAATGGCTATACACTCAAATAACTAAGTATGTTAACTAAGAATATTCTATTTCCTGTGTACATATTTTACATATTCAGAATATTTTTTAATATATAAATAGGTAAATTTATAAAATGTTTGAATGAAATAGATCACACATGCACCCACATGTGTACTCCAGAATAAGTTGTATATATTGTAATTAATATATATTTTATTAAATGTAACTTCATTAATATATTATTAGTATATTATATTAACATGTTATTAATATTTTAATAACATATTCATATATTATTGTATTAGTGTATATTATTAACATATTATAATATAATAATATGTTATAATATAATAATTACTGATATATTATTGTAATATATTATTAATATATGTTTTTCTATATATATATATATTATTAATATATATATTGTTTGTTAATTTCTTTCTTTTAAAACTCTGCATTTTAATAAACTTCAGAAACTTATATATACTTATACATTATATACCAATGAAAAGAACTAATAAAAATTAATAGGATATTAATAATACATAAAACACAAGTAAAAAATGATTCTGGTTTATATCTGTTTAAATCTTTCTCTTTCTCTCTCTCTCCTCTCACTTTCTCACTCACTCGATCATAATTTCATACATATATTTACAGATATATAACATTTATTCCATTTATAAAAAATATAATTTATAACAAAAACATTGGAAATTTATTATTGCTCGAAATGAATAAATCAATTTAATGAGAAACTTAAATTTGTCGACTGAAACTGGCAACTAATTTATTCAACACGGAAATATAGTCAATTGCATGACACGACGTTTCGACCTTTTGTTTAGATCCTTTTCAGGTCGAAACGTCGTGTCATGTAATCGACTATATTTCCGTGTTGAATAAATTAGTTGCCAGTGTCGGTTGAAATAGAAGTTTCTTATTAATTCGGTATACATATAATTATTTAATTATAACATTCTCATTTGTATAGTTGTTGTATAATTATTGACTGTAATATCATCGTAATATGCTAATATTTATGATGAAAGATGTATATGATACATTGAAAAAATGTTCGCATGATTAAGTCAGGTGTCATACATATATTATGATATCAGATAACGATATTGCATATTCATAAACAATTGATACTATGTAGATAGCTAACACTTGACGATGATGACTAAAAAAATAGAGTTTTTTAATCGTAAATTCGTCACATCTAGATTTTGCGTCGCAATACTTCCATTCGTACGGAACATAGGAAAAAAATAAAAATACTTATGCAAATCGAACCCAAGCTATTCATTAAGTCTATTTAGAAATTGATCGGATCAACTATTACTGAGATCCAATAATCAAAGGATCTCTCGAAACGGTGTCTCGCATGAAAGATATACTATCGTGCCTCTTAATAAAAGTACATATTAAAATATAATTATCGAAAAATTTATAATTTATAAAATATTTCGTAAACTATTCATTCATCTTTTGCCAAGCACACTTATTTAACATTTTTATGAGAATGAAAAGAGTCAATTTGTGTAAAGAAAACATATTTGCTTTTCAAAAAGAGGTACGATATTGCAAATTGTACATTTTTTTGTACATGGCTTTTGAAGCAGTATGAAATGGAAGCCATATTTGTACATAAAATAATAATTACCGATGAATCCCTCTTTACAGAGTCGGAATATTCATGTATGGACAAACGATAATTATTACCTTATGACGTCGAAAAATTTTCAATGAAGATTTGCAATTAATTTGTGAACTGCTACATTCAATAATAGAATAATAGAATAGTAAAACATCTTGTCTGTCCTTCCCTAGGTTTTTGTATTACATTTTTGATAGAGAGAGAGACAGTTTATTTTTAAAACAAAAAATTTTTAGATATTTATTAAGATTATATTAATTTTAGATATTTAATTTTTTTACATTAACGTTAAAAATTTTAATTTTTCCATTTTTATTAAATAAAAATAAATAGAAATATGTATATTAAATTTTGTAATAAATTTTAAATTGGAATTTAATTCGAGTTACTACACACACACACACACACACACATATACACACACGGGCAGAGTAATAGCGACATTTACCATAACTTTTAATGTTAGAATTAATGGAGGAAGTACCTTTAGATCAACGCTAAAAAATAATTTTCCAACAACATCACAATGATGATTAGTCGTTACTCAATCGTGTATTTCCAGAAAAATGAATAAGACACGAAAGTTTACGAACTTTGTCGTTAAAATCGCCAGATCTTATATCGATAAACTTCCTTTCCTAGAGACTTCACATTGAAGAATATGTTTATTGTAAGAATAGTTCACAATTGTTTCGATAAACAATCGATAGGAATTAGAGGGGCGGATTATGGAAGCAATTCCCGAAATAATCAGAAATGCTGAAGTTAATTTAATTCGACAGTTTTTATGTAGAATTAAGTAGAAGTTGATTTCATGTTGGTGATTTGCGTTTAAAGTTCGACTGTGTCGACGCGCACCTTATAATTAATTGTGTACTGCGATTGCGCAGATCACTTGATTGGCAGAAAGATCCAATGCTCGACCGTTAAGAGGCAAAACTGATGTTTATTTCTTTACTGTTTAGTAATGCGCGGTCGGAAATGTATTAATTGTTGTTGTTTAACATACGTAGCCAATAAAAGAACGTTTCTTATTATATGTACTTGTTATTGCGAGAAGTATTATCACATGCCTCGGTAGTCGAATTGGTATGACACCCGCACGGAATGGAGGAGTTCCAGGTTCGAATCCTGGCTGAGGTAATATTTTTCGCAATAAATTATTTATATGTGGGGGATGGGGGGTTTTTCATTGACACTAACGATTGGAATCAGGTTGATTTCATGTTGGTGATTTGCGTTTAAAGTTCGACTGTGTCGACGCGCACCTTATAATTAATTGTGTACTGCGATTGCGCAGATCACTTGATTGGCAGAAAGATCCAATGCTCGACCGTTAAGAGGCAAAACTGATGTTTATTTCTTTACTGTTTAGTAATGCGCGGTCGGAAATGTATTAATTGTTGTTGTTTAAGTAGAAGACATTTTGAACATACGTTGTAATAAATTTTAAATAAATAATAAACAATTAATACTATAATAATTTTTTAACAATTAATACTATAATAATTTTAAATAAATAATAAACAATTAATTTTAAATAAATGTTGTTATGCAAATATAATCTCGTATTGTCATATGTAGTATAAATATAATCTTAATAGAAATGAAACTAAGAAATTTTGTGTACAAATTTTTCATCAAGTATTGCAGAATTACATAAAATATAAACGAATTATGAAATCTTACCTACATACTAATAAATATGAATTGATTGAGAAAAATATGAATAAGGTTGTTTATGACATGACAGGTGTTTATGACAATAACTAATTGTAAGTATAAAATATTCTCTCTCTCTTATCCTTTATAATCTCTTACAATGAATAGTGTTACGTTCTACATAATTGTATTACATCGATTTCACTTAATATTTTTGCATATATATTATAATATATATAATATATTATAATATATTGAACAGTGAAAGAAAATTAATAATATCAATAATTTTAATTTTGCCATTTACACATTTTCATAAGTTTGAATTCCATTAACGACAAGATAGTAATCTTTCTTATTTTTCTTTCTTGTTTTCTTTTTTTCTTTTTCTTTTCTTAACTATGATTATCATATTGTGTTTAATCTAGAAGAAATAAATACGTAATAGATGCGCGAAATCTCTCTTCAAAAAACTTACAACTTACATATTACTTTTATTAACGTTTAGCAACTAAAATTAATAAAATTTCTTAAATTAAAATTTAAGAACTAAATAATAAATTAGAAATAATTTTATGAACATTTACTTTAAATGTCACATTTAAAATAAATCGTATATGTAATAATCGATCTGTGATTCTAAATTGTCAAGCTAGTTTAGTGAACGAGAAAAACAGAGAGAACATAGCTGTTTTTACTATTCGAAACTCCGACACACACGCACACGCGCGCGCGCGCGCGCGTGCGCGTACTTTTTCCTCGTGCAACATCTTACACTCGCAATCAGAACCTAATCGACTACACCGACGCTCTATGCATGCGTAGTGGTATCTCGCGTCAGTGGTGGGGAGGTCTCACGTCCCACGATCTGACAGCTCTGCTCACGCTTGAAATTGATGAATTGAACTATAGGTGAAAAGTAACATGTTCACATACATACCTAATAACAAGATTTTCCAACTTTCCAAAGATGAAGAGAAGATAGTAAAGAGTTGCACAATTTCTAGAATTACATATTTTATATTGATATTATTCGGATATTTGATATATTCCAGCAACACAGAATTGTATAAATGCAATATAATTGTGTTATGAAAATATATTGCTTTGTTATTTACCAGTTATTACAAAATAACAGTAATTACTTATGTATAACACACTACGCAACAAGTATTCAGAATTATCTTCATGTATTATTGTATATATACACACCATAGAGGTTTGACCAACCGGTTACAATGGTAGAAACTTCTTTGACCTTGAGACGACTCTCAATTTGACTCCATGAAAACATGGTTGAACGCAAAATTTGCTGCTCTTTCTATTTCCGAAGTCGAAAATAAGGGGTTCCATTTGAAGAAATTAAGTTGACATTAAAATGATCCTTAAATTTGACTCCAAGGTCAAAGTCACCATCAAAGAGTGATGGCAAAAAGACCTGTTTTTGGCCCATTTTTTGGACCTCGAATTTCAAACTTTTTTTATGCCAAATAGTACTAGTATGATAGAATATTAATCCCAGAGAAATTTTAAGATAAGCATAGGCGCGGTTCCGGAGACATGAAGGTGATGGTTTCTCATAATCCATGAAAGTACACGAAACCCTTCAATTGTCCATACCAAGAAATAAAATATATATAACGAAGTGAAACATATCATTTTTTATGGATTTTTTTACGCCGGATTCAAATATGACCTTTGTTTTTGTCTAGCATGAAAATTCCCCGAGAGAGATGGAGTTGAAGTGAAACTTGACACTGCCTCTCACAGATCGGGGTGCTTTTTTACTGTGAGTCCCCTTGCCTCTCACAGATCTATCTTTCAATTTGATTATTTTCTCGGTAATTGAATTGCTTCAAAGATTTCGTCAGTGATTAATAGGAAACGTATTTTCAAGGTGCTTTATAAAGCACCACCCATAAATGAAATAGCGATGAATAGTAGATCGTTCATTCTCTGAACAATGAATCGATGATCCATTTGACAGAAAATACCCTCAATATTACGTGAACTTCAGACACGCATTCTTTCTTATGCAATATACCCTGACTGGAAATCACTTTCATCCCCTTGTATATCTCTGAAACCGTGTCTATGCTCATCTTGAAATTTTACTGGGATTAATGTACCCATCTAATATTACTATTTGGCATGAAAAAAAGTTTGAAATTCAAGGTCCAAAAAATTGGCCAAATTTGCCATCACTCTTTCAATTTTTGTGTCAAACAACTTTTGTATTTAATGTTTTTTACGAAAACCAAAATCTTCTGAGTTATTAAACCGTCCCGGTACTTTTTAAATACCCCGTATATATAATGTTATAGTGGTCGTTACGTTTATTATCTTGCTTGTACTTAACGAAGCAAATGCTGTAAAAGTATTCAGACACTAAGAAACAAGAACGAGGAAATCAAGTGCGAACGGTGCAAGCTACACAATAAACCAATAATTGACTGTATTTAGCGGTAAAAGCAGTTCAATAAACATCTAGTGTGCACACTATAAAATTTAAAATACAATATATCTCTTTTATTTTATGAATGAGAAAATAAAATGTACCTAACAATTTATGAACAATTCCTTTTGACTGTCAGTAAAATAATTGTGCATGATTTTTTATTATTGCAAACAAGTATTTTTCTTTTATTGTTAAATTTTTAATAAATTGTAGAATGTTTTTAATTTATGTAATAAAATTGATATAAGACTGTGATAGCCAGACAAACTGTTCGCCACAACATGTATCGCAGGGGCGTACACGGTACATTTGAGTAATTCGAAATATCTCCGCTAAAAAGTTGCGCGGATTTTCTCACAAGCATTTTCTCACAAGAAAAAATCGCACGGGGTGTATTATAAATTAATAATTAATATTCGTAAATTATAAATTAATATTCGTAATAAGATTTTTTATTTTCTCCGTAATATTAGAATGAGATGTATTCTTTTCTACAAATGTGGGAGTCTTATTTAATATAACCATTGTAACTGTAATATAATTATTACATTATTATATTATTAATTTTGTAACAGTTATAATGGTGTAAATAATGATTTATATTATAATTATATAATATTTTATTTATTTACATTTACATATTATGTTTATGTTATAAATGCAATATTCAGTGAGTGAGAAATTACAATTAATGTTACATGTAATGTAATGTTAAATGTTATATGTAAGAAACATGTTATGTTACTTGTTACTTTCTGTTTGATTATGATAATATTACAGTTATATATTTGTGTTGCTGGATTTTGCGCGCACGCACACACACACATTCGACAGATTCCTTTTATTTTATTTGGTTGATTCTTTTTATTATTTTTTTTTTTAATCCTATAAAAAATGCTCGAATTGACCTTCCAGCTTCGTTGCAAGCAGTAGCCCGCGAATAAGTGATCGGTGAACTCTGTTGAAGAAAAAGCCAAGAGGTACTTTGTCGAAAGTTACAACAATTTTCGTTGTCAATCTTCAAGAGCGTTGACGGCAATTTTATAATTAGACAATGACCTAAAGACAACCCTCATGGTCATATTATTTACGTTTTGCAACCGAACGTAACACGATGGTTTCGTAACAACACATTTTCGAATCCATGTTTGAACAAAATTATTCCCTTAGATGTCTTCTATATATGTTATCTATTAACGTTTGGCACAACAGTGAATCACCCTCTGCAGTAAAATTGACGGATAAAAACATTTGTGCTCTAACCTGAGATTGAATTTGTTGAGAAAATAGCCTACAGATTATTTTTTATTTATTCAATTCTGACATACAAGCTAAACCATTGGTACTCTTTCTTAATAATCATGATAACATTTCAGGAGTTTATAAGTAAATAAGGAAAGTAACATAATATATATTGTATATAGGGTGTCCTAAAGAGATCAGAACCCTTAAAAGTCTTGAAGAATATAAATAATTTTACAGAAAAATGTTTCAGATAAAAGTTACATGATTTAAAACGATCTATTCACTGATCTTAGTTTGACCTTGAATACCATCGCCAAGATCAGCGGCAAAGTCACCTTGAATTTTTTAAACGAAACCCCCTATTTTTTATTGTATATTTTCATAGCTTACCTTTTCAAAGAATATAAATTTATACTTGCCCGTTTCGAAGTTATCGAAATTTTTTATGGTAAGATGTCTAGCTAACTAAGACAAGATCTAGCGTGGATCCAGTCAACTGAAGCAATATCGATCGTGGATCCAACCAGCAAAGACCTAATCAAATCAAGATTGGGGAACCTGGAAATAATCGACACATTTTGTGGATGCTCATTTATAATAGTAATTGCTCGAAATGTGCATCGTTTACAGTTGGACATTGTGTTATTCGATCACAAAAAATTGACACGGCATTCTTGATGAAATCTGGTTCAATTAGTGCACTTTCTTCCAGGATTCGATCCCACAAAGATTCTCTAGATTTTGTCGTTTTATACACTCTGCTTTTTAGATGACCCCATAAAAAGATCCACGACCGATCTTGGTTGGTCGGATATCTTACCATAAAAAATTCAATAACTTCGAAACGGATATATGTACATCGTAAAGTGTTTAGTATGCTTTGAAGCTCTCTCGAGGTAAGCTATAAGAATATGCTATAAAAGTAGGATTCCGTTTAATAGTTATATTAATAATTATATTATGTTAATAGTAATAGTTCCGTTTAAAAAATTCAAAGTGACCTTGATCTGACCTCGGTGACGCCATCCAAGGTCAAACTAACAAGATCAGGAAATAGATCGTTTTTAACTATGAAAATAAATCTTCTCTTTGCCAGTGATTAACGATCCAAAAAGAAGGACATTATTTGACAGCAAACTGGCTATATCTTTATTTACGTTTACGACATTTCGACCATTGGTTCTGGTCCTTTTAAAGTGGTATAATACAATTTTTTCTCAACAGCGTTACATTCTGAAAGAAACGGTGTTACATTTTTAAATCACACTACAATTTAAAAAAAAATATATTAATATACAACTTACAGAACCTGTGTGCCAAATAGAGTCCATATATAAATTAATAAAAAAAAAAGAAAATTCAGTCCGTGAAAGTGCAGAAAATACGTCAGAGATTTATGACAGTACAAATGGGACTGAGTGGTAACAAATTCTACCGACTCTACTTCTCTGATTCCCAGAATAAATTTAGATCAGACAAAAAATAAATAAATAAATAGTCAATATGTTAGAAGATAGGAAAATAGAAGAGAAAATAAAAGATAAAAGAAAATAATAGAAGATAAAAGTATAGATATGTTAAATGATAAAAATAGGTAACAGTATCAGTAATAAATAAATAAATAAATAAATAAATAGAGGTATAACTATCAAAATCAAATAATGCTAATGAGGCCATCGTAAATCGCTGTTAGGTTTTCTGTGTCTTTTTGTAAGTTTAAAGCTGAATTGCTTGATAAACAGCATTTCCGCTATCTCTCTTTTTTTAATATGTCTTTCTTTATAATATAAATTCTTTATAATATAAAATCTTTGGGTTTTGCCAGTCATAAATTCGTGTGCGTAAAATATTTTATGCTTGCTAACAATTGAGTGGTTGGTTGCATGTTTCTTGATATCATTTTTATGTTCTTTTAGTCATGTTTCTAGATGTCTTTTTGTTTATCCTATGTAACTCGCATTACATTTTGTACAATCTATTTTGTATATAAGCTCTGTCTGTTTTAATATGCTCAGTATATCTTTACTCTTTTTTATTATGCAGTTCAATTTCTTTGGAATCGTAAACAAAACATCTAAATTTCTCAATATCTTTTCAACATTGTCGCCGAATTCTTTAGTATACGGGATGGATATACATTTTCTTGCGTCAAAATTTTTATTTTTATTTTTATTATTAATATCATTGCTATTTCGTCACTGTTGTAATTCCTTTAGGCTTTGTTTAATATGTTTATTGATTGTCTGTGTTGAGTAACAATTATTTCTAAGAATTTCTTTAACGGTATTAATATTTATGTTGTGAAATTTTTATCGAATAGCAAGATGGCTCTGTCCACCAGATTTGTGATTGTGTTTTTTTTATATCTGAGAGGATGATTGGAAAAGAAATTTAGATAGCGTCCCGAAAACGTCGGTTTGCGGTACCAGTTTGTTATCAACTTATTATTTTCCCTAAATACTATTGTGTCTAAAAAATGTATTGAGGCATCTCTTTTTATCTGTGTGTGAACTTTAGACGCGGGTGGTAACTATTAAAAATTTTTAGAATTGTGTGGATTTCGGTTGTAAGAACTATCATGAAAATGTCTACAACGTATCTATAAAAAACTGGGACATCAAAATTTAAAAGACTCAAACAATATGTTTCTAAGTCGTCTATTATTAAATCAGCCAAAATGGGGGAAAGTGGAGATCCCATTGGGCTGCCGAAAATTTCATAGAACAGCCCTCTAAAACCAAAACTCGTAGAAGACAGAACCAAATCAATCATATATAGGAAAAAAGGGTAAAGATACACTGAGCATATTAAAGCAGACAGAGCTTACATATAAAATAGATTGTACAAAATGCGAGTTACATTACGAGGGCAAACAAAAAGACATCTAGAAACACGACTAAAAGAGCATAAAAATTATATTAAGAAACTAACCACTCAGTTGTTAACAAGCATAGAATATCTTACGCACACGAATTTGACTGGCAAAACCCAAAGATTTTATATAAAGAAAGGCATCAAAAAAAGGCATCAAAAAAAGAGAGATAGCCGAAATGCTGTTTATCAAGAAATGCAATTCAGCTATAAACTTACAAAAAAAATACAGAAAACCTAACAGCGATTTACGATGGCCTCATTAGCATTATTTGATTTTGATACCTCTTATACCTCTATTTATTTATTTATTTATTATTGATACTGTTACCTACTTTTATCACTTAACGTATTTATACTTTATCTATTTATGCATCATCCAACACATCTATACTTTTATCTATTTTCCTATCTTCTAATATGTTGACGTTTAACTATTTATTTATTTATTTTTTGTCTGATCTAAATTTGTCTGGGACTCGGAGAACGGTAGAATTTGTTACCACTCAGTCCCATTTGTGCCGTTATAAATCTCTGACGTGTTTTCTACACTTTCACGGACTAAATTTTCTTTTTTCTTAATTAATTTATATATGGCTTCTATTTAGCACACAGGCTCTGTAAGTTGTATATTAATATATTCTTAAAAAAATTGTAGCGTGATTTAAAAATGTAACACCATTTCTTTCAGAATGTAACGCTGTTGAGAAAAAATTGTATTATACCACTTTAAAAGGACCAGAACCAATGGTCAAACATCGTGAATAAAAATATTATATAGCCAGTTTGTCGTCAAATGATGCCCTTCTTAGATCATTTTAAACCCTACAACTTTTATCTAAAACATTTGTCTGTAAAACTGATATTTTTCGAGATTTTTAAGGGTCCCGACATTTTTAGGAGATCCTGTATATGTATGTATACATATATGTGTATACATATCAAATGTTTAATATTACGAATGCAACGTTGTTTTAAGCAAATACTTTTTTTTCTTGCTCGTAACTGGCACTTTTCTTTTTACGTATATAGCTTCAAACGTATGTTTACTTTATTAGAATGTAATGTGCGCGTGCGTGCGTGTATATGTGTGTGCATAAATATACGTATGTATGTACACATATATGTACATGCATATATTTATGCACACACATATACACGCACGCACGCACACACATTACATTCTAATAAAGTAAACATACGTTGAAGCTATATGTAAAAAGAGAAGTGCCAGTTACGAGCAAGAAAAAAAAGTATTTGCTTAAAGCAGCGTTGCATTCGTAATATTAAACATTTGATTGATTTATTAATACAATAATAGTTAATACAATAATAGAACACTTTAAAAACTTTTTAACAGTGTCAAGCTTTTTGTAATAAATTTTTTACTTTTGTTTTTTATCCTAATTTTTTCTGTGATTTTCTATGATTTTCTTTATCAACAAAATATAAAATTTATTCATTAATATGTAAAAATATAAAATGTTGAAAAATTAGATTTAATTGACAACTGTAAATTGGCGCCAGTTTTTTATATTAAATTTTTTGTACAAATGTGTGTGTGTGTGTTTACAATGGAAGGTGCAGTTTTGCATTGTTACTGTTCGACATTAAAGCTGCACGTCATACTTCATCATACGTCTGACTTTCTCTCAAAATTTTGTCATGAAGAAAAATTCACCCCTCTTAAACCTTACATCTCTTCCCAAAGATTGCGGAGCAAAACTATTACGAAATATGAGGAAAACATTCTGAAAAATCAGCTGAAAACACATTATAATGTCGTAAAACAGAATTCTTGATTTTCAAGAATTCTGGAAAATCACCCTAACCTCTATTTCAGTACCATTGCAAGAGGTTGTAATAAGAAATAGTACTAAATACAAAATGTCTAAAATAAATTTTTATAATCTTGTATAAATATAATTTTCTGGCTCTCATTGACTCACTGAGCTACATACATTTAAAAAATTGTTTTCAAACTCACCTTCTTTTCACCCTTCATAAGTATTTTTTTAAGGGTTGTAGGTAAAAAATAATAACAGAAATGAAAAGAGCACACATTTTTAGTCTCTGTGAAGTTGGTTCTTCACTTTCAAAAATCGTAAGTTTTCTTGAGAGTTTTCTTTGCACCCGCAATAATTCAACAGTTCTTGACAGGTTCTAGAAATAGTTTTGTCGACTTAGGTAAAAATATATCGACCGAAAGATATGAGGAGAAGTTGGCATTGTATTCTAACATGTGTTCTGTGATAACTAAATGTTTAGAGGGATCAAACCTTATATTAGATCTATGTTCTTTTATTCTTGTTGCTAACTGTCTTTTTGTTTGTCCAACAATACATTTATTTGACTGGGATAATGTTGGAATTCTAGATACAGAGTCCAATTACCAAAAACGGTTAATATCTGAAATGATCCACATCAGATCACAAAAAATGAGTATCAATTTACAAAAAGATTTTGAACATTTAAATGAAGTCTGGATATCATATCGGAGCTTGCCTAATAATAAAAATACAAACAACTTAAACTTTACTGACATTATGACACACATAAGAAAACAAATAATTTTCTCTGCCTACTTTGTTCGTGTTATAATATGTAACCTATGAAGTGATGACCTCTTTTTGAATTTTATTCTCAGTCGGTTTCAATCTTAACATAGACATCGGCATAGACATATTCAATATCTTTCATCCTCTAAAAACTATGAAGAACAGAACAGGTATTTTTATTTTAAAAGAAATGTTATACCAAAAATATCTTTATATTACGCCACACTAATTGTAAGTTCATCCAACTTTTCTATAGAAAATATTAACACATTCAACTCTAAATTTCTTTAACCCTGAGAATTTAATTTAAAATAACCGTTTTGTTATTTCTTTTGAACAGTAAACTCTGTTAACGGTCATCACTTCACGGATATATCCAACCCGAAGGAGTTTTTAACACCTATTCTTAAAAATGACTACGGCATTCCTACGACAATGCGATTGCAGTTTCATCATTTCAAAATTGTGACTACGACTTTTTACACATTCTCGATATTTTATGTTACTGAAGAGGGCTCAGTGAGCTGAAACGCGTGCCCCTGTGAAGCTGGCCCCCCATTTTCAAAATTTCGATAAAAATTTTAGAGTTCTGGCTCTTCCCCAAAGAGTTCTAGAGTTCTTGATAGGTTTTAGAAAGAGTTCTATCGATTTAATGTAAAATAATGAGGTTTGAAGTTATGGGGGACCAACTTCACATTTTCGCAATACGAAAATTAGCCATAACTTTTTTATCTTAGTCCGGACAGATTTTAGTCCTAATACTTTTCGATAGAACTCTTGAGCGGCTATCCAGAACTCTAAGGAAAACAGCAAATTTCCCTAAAAAAATTTTTTTAAATAAAAAAATCTAATTTCAGAAACGAAAAATTGCGAGAACTCTTGCAATTTCGATTTTATCGAGTCGAACCCTAATGATTTCCTTAAAAAATTTTTTTAATAAAATTCAGAATCTAATGATAATCTTGGGAACAGAACTCCAAAGAAATCGATCGATTTCCGAAAAAAATTTCTCACCTATGAGAACTTTGAAAATTTTCATCCTAAAGACGAGATGTCGCGAGAACTCGTTCAGTTTCGGTTTAATCGAGTTGAATCCTAATGATAATCTTCAGAACTCTTGAGGGGCTATTCAGAACTCTGAGGAAAACAGCAAATTTCCCTAAAAAAATTTTTTTACATAAAAATATCTAATTTCAGAAACGAAAAATCAGAGAACTCTTTCAATTTCGATTCTATCGAGTGGAACCCTAATGATAATCTTCAGAACTCTTGAGGGGCTATTCAGAACTCTGAGGAAAACAGCAAAAATTTCCATAAAAATATCTAATTTCAAAAAAAAATTTTTTTTACATAAAAATAATATCTAATTTCAGAAACGAAAAATCGCGAGAACTCTTGCAATATTTTATCGAGTCGAACCCTAATGATAATCTTCAGAACTCTTGAGGGGCTATTCAGAACTCTGAGGAAAACAGCAAATTTCCCTAAAAAAATTTTTTTACATAAAAATATCTAATTTCAGAAACGAAAAATCGCGAGAACTCTTTCAATTTCGATTCTATCGAGTGGAACCCTAATGATAATCTTCAGAACTCTTGAGGGGCTATTCAGAACTCTGAGGAAAACAGCCAATTTCCTTAAAAAAATTTTTTTACATAAAAATATCTAATTTCAGAAACGAAAAATCATTTTTTTAGGGAAATTTGCTGTTTTCCTCAGAGTTCTGAATAGCCCCTCAAGAGTTCTGAAGATTATCATTAGGGTTCGACTCGATAAAATCGAAATTGCAAGAGTTCTCGCGATTTTTCGTTTCTGAAATTAGATTTTTTTATTTAAAAAAATTTTTTTAGGGAAATTTGCTGTTTTCCTCAGAGTTCTGAATAGCCCCTCAAGAGTTCTGAAGATTATCATTAGGATTCGACTCGATTAAACCGAAACTGAACGAGTTCTCGCGACATCTCGTCTCTAGGATGAAAATTTTCAAAGTTCCCATAGGTGAGAAATTTTTTTCGGAAATCGATCGATTTCTTTGGAGTTCTGGGTAGCCCCTCAAGAGTTCTGAAGATTATCATTAGGGTTCAACTCGATAAAATCGAAATTGAAAGAGTTCTCGCGATTTTTCGTTTCTGAAATTAGATATTTTTATTTAAAAAAATCTTTTTAGGGAAATTTGCTGTTTTTCTTAGAGTTCTGGATAGCCCCTCAAGAGTTCTGAAGATTATCATTAGGGTTCCACTCGATAAAATCGAAATTGAAAGAGTTCTCGCGATTTTTCGTTTCTGAAATTAGATATTTTTATTTAAAAAAATTTTTTTAGGGAAATTTGCTGTTTTCCTTAGAGTTCTGGATAGCCCCTCAAGAGTTCTGAAGATTATCATTAGGGTTCGACTCGATAAAATCGAAATTGAAAGAGTTCTCGCGATTTTTCGTTTCTGAAATTAGATTTTTTTATTTAAAAAAATTTTTTTAGGGAAATTTGCTGTTTTCCTCAGAGTTCTGAATAGCCCCTCAAGAGTTCTGAAGATTATCATTAGGGTTCCACTCGATAGAATCGAAATTGAAAGAGTTCTCGCGATTTTTCGTTTCTGAAATTAGATATTTTTATTTAAAAAAATTTTTTTAGGGAAATTTGCTGTTTTCCTCAGAGTTCTGGATAGCCCCTCAAGAGTTCTGAAGATTATCATTAGGATTCGACTCGATTAAACCGAAACTGAACGAGTTCTCGCGACATCTCGTCTCTAGGATGAAAATTTTCAAAGTTCCCATAGGTGAGAAATTTTTTTCGGAAATCGATCGATTTCTTTGGAGTTCTGGGTAGCCCCTCAAGAGTTCTGAAGATTATCATTAGGGTTCAACTCGATAAAATCGAAATTGAAAGAGTTCTCGCGATTTTTCGTTTCTGAAATTAGATATTTTTATTTAAAAAAATTTTTTTAAGGAAATTTGCTGTTTTCCTCAGAGTTCTGAATAGCCCCTCAAGAGTTCTATCGAAAAGTATTAGGACTAAAATCTGTCCGGACTAAGATAAAAAAGTTATGGCTAATTTTCGTGTTGCGAAAATGTGAAGTTGGCCCCCCATAACTTCAAACCTCATTATTTTACATTAAATCGATAGAACTCTTTCTAAAACCTATCAGGAACTCTAGAACTCTTTGGGGAAGAGCCAGAACTCTAAAAATTTTATCGAAATTTTGAAAATGGGGGGCCAACTTCACAGAGGTACTTTCATGCATATTCGTTAAAGATATACTTTTGATTTATGTAATTAATGTAAAAAAATTTATTCCAAGTAAAGTTAAAGCAGAAAATATATTTGGGATCGTTTGCGACCCTCTGAACCGAGCATCAGAAATACATAAGAGTATACTAAGGTTAATATTTATTTATATAACTGATATAAATAAAAATACTATAAAGATATACAAAAAAAATTAATAAATTTGATTTACATATAATTGATATACATGTATATATATTAATGTAATTATTTATGTAGAGAAAAAAAGATGCAACACATTTATTTATGATATTAAAATGTTAATTGGTTTTTTCATATTTCGTCAATTACTTTTATTTACTGATACGACGAACTGCATGGGACAATCTGTTATTTTTTAAGTGCATTATATAATTTCAGAAACTTGTCTAAAAAAATTTGAGTTTCATATATGTACCTATATATATAAAACTCAAATTTTTTAGACAAGTTCTGAAATATACATATATATATTATATATTATATTATGAGATATGTGTTTATACATATAATTTTAATTTTATATGTACACACACACACACACACACACACACACACACACACACACACACACACACACACAAGAATTTGCAAATTAGCACGGAAGAAGGTGTTTTTTTTTTACGGGCAAAGTAGTTATGATCCTATAGTTTTTATAGAAGCAATTTGCATGCAGAGCGTAGAGTGGTACATTGTGCCAGGAGATTGAACTTCTCGGGGTCAATTTAAAAATCCTGGTTCATTATTTTGCGAAACACGACGTAGATCGGCGCAAGCGAAGCTACCACATCGCGAAAAAGCTACTTCTCTCACTTCCCGTTTACGTGGAAATGGCGACATTTCTTTGGTAATGCGCGAGACGCTACAGGATTTTTCGTGACCCATATGGAAAAATACGATTTGAACAATCAAGTTTTACATTGTCAATTTCTTTAAAATCACAATAAACAGTAACTCTTCATTCAAAATAAGCAACACAAAAGCAATTTTAAACACGTTTTACATTTTGCACGTTTTACAACGTAGAACTTGTTAAAAAATGTTACTAATTTTATTTCTCTCTTTCTTAATATACGTATATGCTAGAATTTCTAATTGATCGATCTAAATCTTAATTTCCTTTTAATGAAATATTCAAACTACTTGTTTAATTGTTTAATAAAATCAATTTGTGTATTTGTAATGTATTATAATTATAATAAATGTGATATCATTTTATATATCTTATGATATCATTTTATATATTTTAATTAAATTATTTTTTAAAACATAGAGAGAAATTTTTAATAAAAAAAATACAATTTTACATTAAAGCAAATATAAATAATATTTTGAAAAATTTTAATTTAGTATAAAAATAAATAAGTGTTTGTCATAAAAAAGAATATATGATGTTAAAAAAATTAATACATATAATACATTGGTAAGCAAATATGAAATAGTCAAAAATTTTCATCTTTATTTCTTCGTAGAAATAGTCCTCTAAGTATTAAAAAATGTAGACCGTTTCATTTAAGTATATTATTGAAAAGAATCAAAATGCGATATACATATGTAACACTTCAGTAAGTTATGTACGGTTGATAAATCAACTTTACATTTGTCGTGGTTCATTCGTAAATATTTTCTAAATGTAAAGAGACTCACCTCTTTCACTTTGTCCCTTCGTTGCCTGGCGATATGGTCCTTATCCTCTCCGCCGACGATTAATGGTAGCTTATCCGCAGGCGCTGGTGGCACTGTCACCAAAACCGTTTCTTCTTTGTGCACTATCAATGATGAGGAACTACTTGTACGCACTCGCGATTCACCCATATCCGGTTTCTCTAATGTTTTATGTTGCTGATACTCCTCGTCGATTTTTGCCTAAAAATTCGGTGCGCAGTCGAGATACATTCCGCGATCATTTCAGATGGCATGTGAAAATCGTACAATCGTACGTTTAATAGTAATAAATGGGTCAAAATGCACTGGTTTTGTATTATTATATTTTTACATTAAAATTTGGATTTATTCAGACTCAAAAATTGAAAACGGTCATATTTTATTTTATTTATCATTATTTTATTTATCATAGTTTATTTTTATTCAATTCAGTCAAAACTCATTGTTATTTCGTAAAAATATATATAAAAATATACAAATTTAAAAATTGTTTAAATATTTATAACAAAAGTGTATAATAAATGTTTCCATGATTACATTTCAACATTTCATTTTTCAAATATTTTGCTATTCTAACAACACTATGCAAATTATATTATCTCATTTATATTTATCTCTTTAGTAAAAGTAATGACCAAACAGGACGAAAGTCTATTCATATATGTATGCATGCATATGCATATGACAATAACTGAAAAATAAAGTAAAAGCATTTTCCTTGAAATATTTTTAATCTAAAAGATTATTCATATCTAGTTTAAACATTTAACACAACAAATGCATTAGCTCTACATGATTAACTTCGTTATCTCTAGTTCGCAATATCGGCAATTATGCAAATGCGTATTACTCATTGCTTTTTGCTCACACTCTTTTAGTCGAACTTACAACTCAAGAGACTACATTTGAAAAAGACCAATACTGCTTTTAATTAAGATATAAAAATAAACTTCAACTTTCGCTATTCTATTTCTATTATCAAGTATGTGTATGCATCTAATTCTTTTTATTTATTTTAGCATTTTTCAATTAGATATATTTTAGCAACTTGTTTTTGTTTTTCGATAAACTGTTTACTGCATTATTATTCCCAAAAATGTGCATATATGTATGAATGTATATGAATACCTATAACCGTAGTTTATTAAGGTCGAGTAAGTTCGCTAAGCCTAAATGACTATATCATTCTTATGAGAAAGAGACCAATGCATTTTTAAAATCTCGCATGCCACCTGGAATTTAGATTTCACGGAAGTACACTTATTTTCACCTTCTTCACCTCTGAACAAGTGCTTACTCTCAAACGCCTTCCTGTTACATCATTATAAAAAAAAGAAGAAAATACGCGCCTACTACTTTTGTACGGAATAAATTTCTGTTAATAATAAATATATTTCTGTTATCTCATTATCTCATTATTAATCTTATTATTAATTTCACTTCCACAAGATTGTAAAACGACGATATATTTCCCTAAGAAAATGTCCTAAGAGACAAAAATTTCTCAAACACTGTGTGTGTGTATGTGTGTCGTTATAGATAATATTTATAAATAAACTTTCTATACATCTTACTTTCTATAACATATATCTACTTCTATGTATCTCAGTAATTTTTGTTATTTTATACTCGTAATAACTACAATACTTGAAAACTATTATTTATACACGACGAATGCGCATTTTTATCTTGCAACGCGCGTGCATGGACGCTACTCAATGATAATGCTATTTATATTACCGCAGAATATTTTCTTTCGCACATTCACGTTACGCTGCTCCGACAGATCGCATTTCGCTTCGTACATATGCCTTTATCCGATTCACTTCCCACGTTTCAAGACTCGGAATAAATGCAAAAGACAAATGCTGTTGCGAGATTTAGCCTCGATATTCTCGGCTTTTCCAGCAAATTAGGATTTTTGCTAACTATAGTGGTAGCAGCAACTTGTTGTATTATAGGATTTGACCAGAATTCTTTCGAAAAATCAACCTCGACGACACGCCGTTTGATTTATAACAAAAAGCGCAACCCGCGCGTGTAAAATGAGTCTTGGTTATTATTTCCTATGAAAGAGAAAAGAACGGCTGAACGGAAGTGGGTCGAGTCACGCGCGCATATAAAGAAGATAAATCATTTTTGCTGCATACATAACTCTAGTATGTTTATCTGTATCAATAAACGTCAAAATTTCGATTTATATAAACTTTATCAAAGGTGTAAATTCATACGGAATCTATCATATACAAGCAATTTATTTGTTAATCTAAATCCACAAATTCAATACTTCTTCAAGTTTATTTCAACGTTATTTATTTTTCTTGCTTTAGAATAATTGCTAGTCCGTTACAAATCAAGCTACCGTGTTTGAAAAAATACTTAGTTGCTATCAGAGTCTCGGGTCGACTTTGATTTCCGAAAAATTTTCGAAGCAAGGAATAAAACGAAAATTACAAGATTTACAAAGCGGATATATATAGAAAGTAAGATGTACAGAAAGTTTATTTATAAATATTGTATTATCTATTCTGACACACACATACACACACACACACACACACACACGTGGCGTTTGAAAAATCTTTGTCTTAATAGACGTTTTCTTAAGGAAATAACGTGATTTAAGTATCCTGCATCCAGATATCGATATCCCGAAGACGCATCGTCGTATAAGGACAACATCACCGCGCGACCTTGCGCGACCTACTCACGTGGGAGAAAAAGCGCGCAAACGCAACAGGAGTTCTCGACATTGGCGTGTGCAGCAAGTCGCGAGTGATATCCGGTTTCGGTGTTGTCTCCGTTTACCGAGAGAAATTGTACCGACTTTGATCGACGAATTCCAACGAGTCAGTTTCGCTTTAAAATGCATTCTACATTCGGTGGAACGACATAAGATTGTAGAAAATGAGCAATGCAAAAGGGATTACGTACCGGGGGGCTCAAATAAATCGAACGAAATAAAATGCTCGGTTCGAGCACTGTCTCCAATATGTGCGAATGAACGCTACTACAACGTACCAATCTCAAACTACGTTAGAGGGAGCAAAAGCATTAATAGCTTAAATGACACTTGAACGGAGCCTATAATCGTATGAAATATGCCAGCTGTTGATCTTACGTTGCCTCGCGCGTGCTGAAACATCGGTCATCTCCACAAATCATTAATTAATGCCATTAATTAATCAATAACAAATATTCATGCATTCGCGAGAATCCGGTGTTCGCTCGTCTTCCAGTTAAACGGCTAACGGGAAGATCGCCCATTGAGACGGAATCGTGAACGAAGTGACAGCGCGCAGAGTCCGCGCACGTGCGTCAGCCATGTACGTTACAATGGCCGTATGTAAACAAACGGAGCACGATCTCGCGCAAGCGGAGCGTGTCCCTTCTGCGCGCTCTCTCTCCACCGAGCGGGTACTATTCAACGGAGAACAATTGGACGATATATCGGGAGAGAAAAGTGTTTCCCTGAATGACAAGGGAATTTCGAGGAGGCGTTCGAGAGGAGGCGTTCGAACGAGAGGTCGCGCAGCCACCACACCTGCAACTTCTGTTTGTCCTCAACCAGGTGCACGTCCTGGTGATCGCTGTCCTCGTGGCCCGGCGGCACCGCGTTCGGATGCCCGATCGCGGACGAGTGCGAGTCCTTGACGTCGCCGGAAGCGCGCGGTGGCACCGGTAGCAGCAGCTCCGGTCCGGCCTTCTGCATGCTTTGGTACACGCGGTAGACACTGTTGACGGCGGCGCCGCCGGTGCGAAAATCCGGCAGGTAGAAGAAGGCGCCGAAGCACACAACGCCGAATGTTATGAATACCAGGAGGATCAGGTACTTCTCGCGCGGGCGGAAGGACCGTCTCGAGAACAACGGCACCGGTACGCCGTTGGCGAGGCGCTGGTACGACGGCAGCACGCCAGTCGACGCGCTCATCTTAGCGCGACACAGCGACACACGTGCAACGCGCCGCGGCACTTAATCACCACCCCGGTGTTGGCGGATACGCGAAAACTCGAGCACCCGTGCGCGTTTCGCACCCGTGGCTCCTCAGCCGTCATACGCCATTACGAATCGAGCACCACCTGCGTGCGGCAGTTGACATCTCGCGACTGCTCCGGAGCGCCGATCAGCTGACGTGGCGCGCGCGGGAAACTGCGTCGAGAGCGGCTTGCAGCTGCCAGTGCACTTCGCCTGATAGCGACGAGAGCGACATCTGTCAACGCGCGGGATTCGACTTACCATTGGTCAGTGTGCGAGAAGCATTTTATCTCCTGCATTCAGTTATCAGTTTGCGATAATTGACGAAGGACAAGATTATTTCGTTATCTATATATAATTATCTGGGACACAGTCTAATAAAATATTGCTGTAACAACGATCATTCCATAGACTTAATAGACGAAGCCTAAGCTGCCTAAATGGGCAAGGGGGGTAGTGATCTTTGCCGTAAGGGGAACGCAGTAGGTAAACAGTAACTTCGATTAAACTCGGTGGAACTCGGTAATATTCGACAATTTCGCTGTAAGTGATGCTCATTATCATGGTATCTGAAATTCAGTGAGTGAATAGATAACAGTAAAAAGTATATATAATAACAATACAATAAAAGTATATATAACTAAAATGAGTTATTGCATTATGTCCGGCTGCAATAATCGTCGTAATAAAAAAAATTCTCTTTGTAATAACATATATATATATATATACAGGGTGCGGCAAAAGTACCTTTATTATTTAAAAAAAATGCAACTATATTATTTAGGAAAATTTTTAATATATTTTTTTATTACAGAGTGAAAACTTGGGAGATTTCATTATGGAGAGGTACACAATAGCTGAGCGAACCAAAATTGTAACTCTGTTTCTTGAAAACAATCGCTCAATTATTAACACACAACGATCATTTAGAAGATTTTATGGCGTAAGAACCGCTCCAACAGCTCCAACAATTTACTCCTTAGTAAATAATTTCGAGCAATTCGGATCTGTCGGAGACTTGAAACGCGCAGGAAGACCTCGGATTTGTCATTTGAGAGAAAATGTTGAAAGAGTAAGAGAGAGTGTTGCTGAAAAAAAGTAATGGAGAACAGTATGCAAAGGGCGTATTCTTGTTTCAATTGTAATGGCTCACACTTGCAAGATATTATTTTTCACAAGTAATGTAAAAAAATAACAAAAAATAAATTTTTACTTTCAATGTTAGCTTTTCTTTTATTTCATTTTGTTTAGAAATTACAGCGAAAATTAATCTTAAAGGTACTTTTGCCGCACCCTGTATATATACCTGTATATATACCTGTATATATACCTGTATACATATATACCCTGTATATATACCTTCGTGAATTTTTAGTTGAGAACTACTGATTGAAATGTAACATTCATATACAACCGAATATTTTCGAGTCGCGCCGGCGAAACTTTCCGAAGTTAGTGTTCGCCTATCACATGCTTTTTGCAAAAGGCTCCGTCTATTACGTCGCATAAGTCTATGGATCATTCTCTTCGCTAGTAGTTAAAATTCAAATGAAAGGCATTAGTTGACATCAAACTGGCAATGTGATTGGTGAGCTGCGAGCCGACTTGGCGTTTGACGAGCCGTTTTGTCAGACTATTAACCGCAGTGATTCACCAACTTATGAAATCGAAATTTGATTTACATTTTTGGAGTTAATAAATCTCATCTCTACTTATAAGATGAAGAATTTATTGCGAATAATAAAATATTATAACAATCCATAAATTTGGATTGTTATAATAAAATCTTATAACAATCCAAATATATTAATGTTTTGTATTTTGTTGTATATGAGGGGCCAAACATATGGACCTTATTACAACTGATTCAGGTAATTGTGCTAATCTTATTATTTATTAATACTTATTAGTTGTTATTAATACGTATCAGCTTGTTAAGTTTAAAATGAGCAAAAAATTTAATGTTTTAATGTTTTGCGTTAATGTTTTTAAATTTAATTCTTTCTTTAGTTAAACAGAGATTTATATTTATTTGTCTTCTCTCTTTCGATAAATATATTGTACATCAAAGTACGATGTAAAACTTTACGATGGCATTTTTGGGAGTAGTTTATCATATTTTTCATTTATACAGAATTCATTCTTGCTGAAAAAAATATAATTAATCTTCTATTTTTATACGATGTACTCCACTTATACCAGATTGTTAAAGTTGACATCAAATTAAAGTAATTGAGATATAATTTTTATTCTAATGGAAACATACAAAGTGCTCAAAATATTTTAGACAGGTAGAATAGTAAATGGAGTAAAAAATTTTCTACTTTTATGAAAGTTTCACAATAATTAAGAGAAAAAGTAAACAACGAACAGCTCTTGTAATTATAAGAGTGTGTTCGCTGAATTAATTCACGAGAAGAATTCGACGTTATGATTGCAATTGCTACTCTCGCAACAAGAACTGAGAGGTGATCACGTTCAACAAATAAGCAACGCGTTAGACTCTTCTGTCGATCAATCGAATACGTTCGCATATCTTTATTGATCAATTTCTCAATATTAAGGCAATCGCAAAATGATAAAAGATTTTTATATGTATTGAGTATTTGAATTAACTTTTTACCAACTTACGAACAGTTTTCATTTATTTGTATTATCAGATATTGCATACATATTCTCTACGGAATATGTCATTTACTTTAATTTTAACTTGTGCATCAAAATATCTAAAAAATGTTCAAGTTTACAAAAGAATATATACAGATAAAATTTTTAGACGCATTAACGAGTCGAAGACCCAAGTTCAAATCCGACCAAAATCGTCGATTTTTATTCGATCGCCACCTCTTGGAAAGACAACGGCAAAACACTGAGAATATATTCCTCCCTGATATAAGGCAGCAGTTATATCAGTAATGTGGCAGACCTTTGATGGTAGGTTTGCCTCATATAGTTATCACAGTTCGCTGCGATAATACTGCGGTGTGGAAAGCAACGGGAAACTACCACACTATCTTCCCACGAGAATTAATAACTACCTAAATAATACAATAAAGATTAAACAACATTTAATGGCCATATTAAATATTATTAAATAAATAATATAAATATATACTCGAAATTGGAGTCCTTCTTTGAACCTTGAGATGGAATAATATTATGAAAATCTTCATTTGCCATTGATTTCGAAGTACATGGTGCATATCTGCATTATAAAGAACGATAAGTAGTATGTAGTGCTACTTTATTAGTCATCACACGTCGAACACGACGTTAGCTGATGATGATGATGATTTATCGTTCTTTATAAATGCAGATATGCACCAAATACTTTGAAATCAATGGCAGATGAAGATTTTCATGATACTATCCATCTCAAGGTTCAAAAAAGGACTCCAATTACGAGTATACATTTATTTTATTTATTTAATAATATTTAACATGGCCATTAAATGTTGTTTAATCTTTACTATATTATTTAGATAGTTATCCGACATTCATTCACGTTTTATTATTTTACTTTTCTTTATACCGTTATTTATATTTAATTTTGTATTGTATATTTTATATCTCATAGTTTAATTTTATTTTATTATTCTAATATTATTATAATATTTAAGTTTATAATTTAATTTTCTTTCTCAATAGAAAAATATGTATATACTTGAATAATTTTTAATATTTTTGCTATTTTCTGGAAAATATATATTTTTTTTTATATTTTACGATAAGAACATGTTGCGATTTACTTTGTACATATCTCATCCTTCAAGTTTTAAGAAATAAATGTTTTTTTACAAAATGCAAACGTAAACACGTAATACTAGAAATATAAATGAAAAAGAAATGTAAATATATTTAAGTATTATCAATTCAATAGTAATTTATTAAATTGATAATATTGACAACAGTAATTTAAAAAAATAAAAATTTTAGTTAAATAATCCAGTAAGGTTCTCAACAATATATACAAAACTTAAAATACTAATTATTCTGTTGCATTTTTTTACATACTTAATCACTTCTTATATAAATGCAGGTCCCATTCAAGTTCAGACTCTGATTCATTGCACAGTGTCATTTTATACTCAATATTATATATCATCTCTAAATAATAAATTTTTGATATCTTATTTTACGGATATAAGATTTAAATTTATATTATAAATATAAACATTAAATATATATAGGTATCATACATACATACATATCATTCTTTACATTTTGTTTGATAAATCTTATTGACCGTCCAAATTTCAAAATGTGATAGTTAACTGAACCAAATAAATGTGCAATTAATATGTTTATCAGTAACAATTATTGCTTTTTACATGAAAGCAGATGAAATTCAGACGTCTAAATTGGACAGAATGGATGAGGAAGCAACGAATTCCACTACGACTCTGAATTCTGAAATCGATTCATAGACAAGTAACATCACGATTTTTTATTCGAAGATTATAAGTGAATTTTTGAGAGAAAAACAAAAATATACACGTGTATATGCAAGGAAGACAACATTCATTCGTAAAATCTTGTTATGTCGTACGATAACTGCAAAACAAATAGCTACTAATTACATATTTATTTTGTTTTTATACGTGTCTATGTGTGCGTAACATACACTCATGAAACATATATTATTTTACATTATACAAATTTAATAATTTTTAATAATTTATTAATAAATTTTTCAAACATTGGAAGAAATATTTTTTATAATTTGTTTCAATTTTTGAAAATTTTTTTTTTTAATTTCATAAAATTAATATATCAATGTCATTTTCATGAAAAGAATTTTACGAATGTATTAACGATATATTAAATCGGATGTTACGCTTGCATTTTTTGAAAATTAATATTTGAAAAAGGACAATTGTGAAGGATAATAACTGAAAACAAATTTAATTTTATGACAAATTAAATATATCTTCTTTTGTGTAAAACATAAATAATTGAATTTTGAATAAATTTTAAATCATTTTAAAAAAGTGCATTTTTCTAAAGAAATTGACGTAGGTTAAAATCAACCAATACAAAATAAAATAAAGAACGAGAAATTGAAAAATGAGACATGATAAATTATGTAAAATAAATTTATAAAATTATTATTCACACATTGATGTCTTCATTAAGTGTACTACTCCATGTACTACTCCATTATCCAGATTATGTAGATTGTATTAATCGTGAAACGTACAATATGCCAAGTAATTAGTGAAATTTAACAATAAAGTAATGCATTGCTAAATTCAAATTTTACATGCATGCATAGCGTAAGTTACGATTGCTTAAGCTATATATTATTAATAAAACAATATTTTTTAAATATTAATTAATAAATTTAAAGTTATCAACACTCAAAAATATTTTTCCCAATTTGTGATAAGTGTTTTTCTTCAATATTGTAACATTCAGCGAAACAAATTGGAGTAAGTATTTCAGGAAACGAGCACTACTCTTATGAAGACATAATAGCATCTGTTTTGGTATTCATTTTATATTATTTATATTTCCATTCCATTTATACTTACATTTATATTCCATTTATATTTCATTTTTCATGGATAAATATGTATATATACTCCGTTTAGCAAGAAAATGTCCACAATCTGCACATACACATCAAAATGTGGACAGCATGACGCGTGTTGATAAACTGCATGTGCGGTACGGCGGCAAGAAGAGGGTAAAATCTGCACAAAACAGACGAGTTTCCGTCCAATCCATGGACATTCTCTAGCTAAACGAAATATACATACACTGAATAACTTTTGACATCTTTGTTGACTTCTAGAATTTTACATTTTTAAATTTTTTCAAATTAAGGACACATTTTATGTGATTTACTTGCACAATACTTTTTCACAGTATTCTTTATCTCTCAATAATAAATTTTTAAAAGATTATTGGGTATAAAATTTAAATTAATTATAAATATAAATATGAAATTTAAACACGAATAATATAATACTATCACTTAAATTTAAAAAATTACTTATATTTTTGTATTGTATGTTTCTCTTTCACATTAAATTAGTATGGATAATTTATATGATTGATTATTTTTCAATTTGAAACAATAAATACTAAAGATATTATTTAAATATACAACATATACACAGTAAAAATAAACAACATTTAAAAATTATATTTGATAATGATCTTCCCAGACAGCACATGATATTATTCGAATATACTGAATTCATTACAGGACGTATATAATATACTGGTGATATTCGCAGAATATCACTCACGGTATATCACGAATTATATATCTATAGAATCTACTGCATGCAATAATCTGACGATATATGGAATAGCATATTTCTGAATATACTGAGCTCATCCATAATATTCCGTACATTTTTCGAATAGTATAAGTATATACGAACGGTAAAACCCACCATAGATTTTATGATATACTAGAAATACTTGGTTCTGACTGTTGCATTTATAGAATATCAGTGGATTCAGCAAGCACTGTGTGCGGTGGGTTTAATATAGCTGTGATTTGTGGATGAAAGAAAGAAGACAAGAGAGCTAGTGCAATAGAGTGCAAAAAGTTCAGATGTAATGGACACATGCAGGCCCGCCACAAGGGGGGGGCAACCGGGACGAATTGCCCCGGGCCCCAGGTCAGGGGGGCCCCCGAAAACTTAAACGAAATCTTAAACCCCAAGCGAGCTAACTCCGCATAACCCTGGGTGTCCTAAACCCCAAGTGAACTAACCCCACATAACCCTGGGTGTCCTAAACCTCAAGCAAGCTAACCCCATATAACTTTGGGTGTGCTACTAGTAAATATTATATCAATTTAAAAAAACAAACACTGTGTGTTATCTCTTATCCCCACGATTTTACACCAAAACTAAGTATGCAGCGTAATAAAATACACATTATAATGTAAATTCATTATTTATTCGTTAATATCATTTATTAACATATTCAAGTAAATTTTAATAAATTTTTGTACATTTAAAATTCCGTTTGTGTTCATTTTCCTATAACTCAATTTTTGATTTCCTTAAGAGGGCCCCGGTAAGATTTTTGTCCCGGGCCCCACAAACTTATGTGGCGGGCCTGGACACATGTGCCATGTGGCTGCGTCGTCATCTGTTTTCCGCATCGTCTCGTTCACGGTAGCATTCTGTAGTGGAGGACCAGTGAAGATATAAAGGTAGAGATTTTATAATATGTAAGTTATTATTTGCATTAGAAATTGTATTAGAGTAGATGTATTAGAGAAGATAATGAGAAGATGCTTTGTGTAGAGGTTTTATATATACTTGCTAGTGGGTATGATTGTACTTTTATCGGTAATACTGAAGAGGAAAAAGACATCCTCATTGATCTGCTTCAACTTTGCAACATTGCGTATTTTTGCCCGTTCAACACGAATATGTAAGTAGAAATTATCGTATAGTAATATGTTCCCTGTGGAGGAAACAGATGTTATAGACGTTTTTGAACATTTACCATTGCAAACTGACCAGGAGCTGCAAACCATGGAATATAAATTATGTACTGACTCACAATATAAAAGAGAATTGGTAAGTGTACTAATATGTTAATATTTTGATTATACATTAACATTATTTTATACCTGTCGTTAAATGTTAATTAAGCATTACAATTGACTATTGACAGCCGATTAGTTTTTTCACACATAATTGTGATTTGTCGATTTCCTTATTATTTCTTTCTTTTCTTTTCTATCTTACTTTATATCATGTATTATAAATTATTTTTTTAACACTCCATTATACAATTATATTTATGCAATTGGAGAATAGTCTTAACACTTCTCTCTCTTTTCTTCTTTCTCGTCCACAATATTATTTATAATGTGATACAATAATGTCATATATTTGTGTTAGATTAAACAATTGCGTCGTGTGGTAAGTGACAACCTCAAAATGACGTGCATTTGACTTATGCGACTATTATTTTCAAATGCTATAGCAATAGAATATAGCTGGTTTGGAGCTAAAAAAAAACTTTTCAAAATTACAACTGTGTAATATAATTATGGATAAATTATAGTAATAGTTATATAAGTGACATCATTTTCATTTTCTCTTTTATACGTATCTTTCCTATTTTTAAATAATTGAATTTCCACATTTCTCCTATATGTTTGCAAGATATCTGTTTTATACTGCGTGAAAACATTAATTATTTTTGAAGTAAATTTCAGTTAATGTTATAAATAAGTGGAAAGAGATATTTTTTTGCTAGATTGTTTGCTTGATTGATTTCAAATGCAATTACGTTATCAACATCTCTTATATATTTATTTTTCTAGGTACAATAAGATAAGCCCATATTAATGCAACCGATGAGCAAATTAGAGCTCCAATAAAAGTATGGTTAGCCCATGCAAAGGAGCGCTTAAACAGAATTTTTTAAAATAATTTGAATACAGAGGATCCTGCCACATCTGCGACGCATGGTAATTATTATAGAGAAAATTAGGTTACTTAGGTTATTTTATAGCGAGATATGACACTTTTACTATTATTAGTAACATTAAATGCAATTTTTTTATTTTAATTCTCTATATAATCTAGATACATTATGATTATATAGTCTATATACATTATGATTATATAATCTATATACATTATGATTATATAAAGTTGATTAACGAATGTCTCGCAATTATTATAATTACTAACATTTATATATATTTTTAAGATTTCTTTATTTTTGTTTTTAAAGTTATATATTTTGTTTATATTTTGAAATATTTAGAATTTTATGTTATTATACAAAATACTTAATATTATACAAATAAGTAGAATATTAATTCTATTTGAAAGTTTTATTTTTTGACTTTGTGCAATAAGAAAATAAATAAAAACAATAGAGAAGCTTGTGTATTTTATTACATTCTAAAATTATAAAAAATATATAATTATACTGTTCAGTAATTGTTACATTAAAAACAATTAACATAATAAATATTTTAATATAGGTTACATATATTGTCTGAACTTTCTATTATCAATAAAAGTACTGTAACAAATAGTTTATAAATGTCCTTATTAATTGTAAGCTACTTTTAGAAATACTTTTATTGATAAAAGATGGTTCAGTATATGTACACTCATGATCAAAAAGATTGTCTGGTTTTTTTGTGAGTTTAGGAACATATCTGTGTTGTCCAATGGGAGAATTTTTCTTTAAATAAAAGTATTCTCTCATTGAACAAGATAGGTTACTAAACTTACAAAAAAAAACCAGACAACCTTTTTGATCACGAGTGTACCTAAATATATTCCATAAATATTCCAGTGGTACGTATAATTTATTCGTAATGTACTGTAGGTATTCTTGTAATATACTAGAAATATTTTACGTGACATTCTCAGTATGTACCGGCGAGGCGGATAGTTGGGACATACGAACATACTTAGTACATACTCAGTAGCTTTTAGTATATATCTGGGATATTATAGAAATATCATAATCTACCGTTGTGATATTCTCAGAACGTTCTTGGAATCTACCCGTGCTGTCTGGGTTATTGTTTAAAACTTCAAAATAAAGATAATTAGAAAATATACGGGACATCAATACACTTTTTACTTTTTATATAAATGCATGTTGTGAAGATATTTAAAATTAACAATTGGAACTGGTGCATGAACAGCAATCATTGTGTATTAGAGAAATAAGAAGAAATAAAGTAATTTCGCAAGTTCACCAATATCAATAAGCGGCTCGTGTACAGATTAATAGTTTAATCAGGTAAATCAGAGATATTATTAACAACCAATGTACGCCGTAATTAATATTATCATAACTTTTGCTCCAATTTTAATTGATTTTTTTTCGAAAGTGTACTCAGTTGTACTAGAATTATCATCATTTATGTAATATCTAAATAAATTGTGTTAATATTTCATTATTTAATAATTGTGTACAAAAAGAGTGACATTTCTAAAAAAATTATCTTTTTAAAAAAAGGTAAAAAAAAAGTGCTAAGTCTGTATCAAAAGTATCTTTGCAAAATAGTATAGTATTATTAACTTTAAAAAAAAACTATTAAAAAACGTATTTAAAAAATAGTATAATTTTAATCTACACAAGTTATTTTAATCTAAACAAAATAGTTTATTTTAAACCATTTAAAAAACTGTAAGTTATTTTAATTATGCATTCTACAAAAATAATGATATCAATAAATTGTGCTAAGTAAAAATAAAAATTTGGTAATTATGCAGAATAGGGAGCACCCCCCCATGACCTTGACCTTGACATATGTTGTCAAGGTCATCCTCCTGAGTGACCTTCAGAAGGTTTTAGCCCTTGGTCACCACTCGTTAAAAAGTTATGAACAAAAAAAGTTTGAAAAATTTGGCACTTATTTCGAATACACATTTACACATTTAACGCCAATGATCAATGAACAAAACAACTTTTACGACCTTGTGTATGTATATGGCATTCCTACTATTGTTAATATTTCTATGACTTTGAAACGGAATCCGAAAGTAAACTAATATACGATAGATACCTTATCATGTGTAATATACGATAGATTTTCGTACAGATAACATTCTGATAATCTATCTTAAAATGAAACTTCACTTCGCATTGAAAAGTGTACGCGTGGAGGCAGTGTGTTCCGCCCCCCCTACGGGGGGGCTCCACTATCGAAAAACTACACACATAGGTGTGGGTGGAACTTGCTTCGTGTAGAAAGTTTCCACGCGAAGCAAGTTCCACCACACCTATGTGTGTAGTTTTTTGATAGTGGAGCCCCCCCGTAGGGGGGGCGGAACACACTGCCTCCAAGCGCATACTTTTCGATGCGAAGAGAGGTTCCACATGGGTTTGCAATTTTTGACGCGAATCTATGTTTTACGCGTAGAAACGTAATAAGAAATATCAACAACAGTAGGAATACCATATACATACACAGTGTCGTGAAACTCCTTTTGCTGATTGGTCATTGCCGGTGAATGTGTAAAGCTATATTCAAAATAACTGCTATATTTTTCAAACTTTTTTTGTTTATAACTTTTTAACGAGTGGTGACCGAGGGCTAAAACCTTCCGAAGGTCACTCAGGAGGATGACCTTGACAACATATGTCAAGGTCAAGGTCATGGGGGGGTGCTCCCCTATTCTGCATAATTACCAAAAATTTATAAAAATATTTTTTTTTAAATGTCACAAAATAAAAAATAGTTGTTTTAATTTTTTTTATTATATCCCACTAAAATACCGATATCGAGAAATTATGCTAATTGAACATAAAAATTTAATATTTTTACAAAAAGTTATACATAATTGTTGTAATTTAAAAAAAAATATGGTATTACAACGTTGCCCCAACTTAATAAAACTTTTTGAAATAAAATACATATTTCTAAAATTCCTAGTATATGTATTAAAAGAAAAATTATATTAAATAAAAATAATTCGAAAGTTTAATTTAAAAAAGAAAAACAAATAATGTGAAAATAAAAAACTAAAAATTATTTACAAAAAGTTAAAAATTAAAAATTAATGGAAAAATATAAAAATAAATATAAAAATAAAAAAATTTAATTAGAAGACTTAGAGCTGCTATAAAATGTTATTTTAAAAATTAGCAGCGCCAATTTTTTAGTTAAATTTTTTTATTTTTATATTAATGTTTAATTATTATATACATTTTTATATTTTTTCATTAATTTTACTTTTTAATTATTTGTAAATAATTTTTAATTTTAAATTTTTACATTATTTGTTTTTTTTTTAAATTAAACTTTTGAACTACTTTTATTTAATATAATTTTTCTTTTAATACGTTTACTAGAAATTTTAAAATATATGTTTTATTTCAAAAAGTTTTATTAAGTTGGGGCAACGTTGTAATATCATAATTTTTTTTTAATTAAAACAATTATGTATAACTTTTTATAAAAATATTAAATTTTTATTTTCAATTAGCATAATTTCTCGATATCAATATTTTTTAGTAGGATATAATAAAAAAATTAAAACAACTATTTTTTATAATATTTTGTAACATTTTTTATTAAAATATTTTTATAAATTTTTATTTTTACTTAGCACAATTTGTTGATATCATTATTTTTGTAGAATGTAATTGAAATAACTTATAGTTTTTTTTATGGTTTAAAATAAACCATTTTGTTTAGATTAAAATAACTTGTGTAGATTAAAATTACACTATTTTGGAAATAAGTTTTTTAATAGTTTTTTTAAAGTTAATAATACTATACTATTTTGCAAAGATTCTTTTTGACATGGATTTAGAACCTTTTTTTTTAATTTTGAATAACCTCAAATTAAATACTTTTAAAGAAACTGACAAAAGCCACATAAGACCATATAATTTAAAAACTCAGTAATACCATACGATGATGGAAGCAGTTTTCTGAAAAACTGAAAGAAGGGGATAATTAGTACTCTAATTTTCTGTCTTTTTCTGCCGTATAAAAGTCATTACATCAATTGTGCAGAAAACGGATTATTTATTCATGAGCATTCAGTTAATTGCTCAGCGAAACATCAGGGAATCATTAGGTGATGTGCTAGTTAGATTTCAATTAATTGCCAATGAAATTTACAGTGTTTTGAACAATTTCGTTGTTTTTGAGCATGAATAAATAATTTGAGCAATTTCTAAAACTACTTAATTGTAAACTGATTTTAATTTTTGCTATGTAGAAATATAAAATAATTTGATTTGTTTAAAATGTCGTGCATTGAAAAAATGTTGTTAATAGTCCAAGTGTTTGACGCAAGTTGGCAGTCAAATATATTTCAACACATATTTTAAAAACACGTTTCAATGTAAATTTAAAAATATATTGAATAACAAGCAGAACTATAAGATGTGACAGTTAGGTTTAAAACATACCGCAAATATTTACATACACAAGGAATCATATCTCTTTCCTTTCGATCTTCTATGACCAGTTTACAAATGATTCGTCAAGTGATCTTATCGAGAGATTATAATTGGTATTGAAAGGTGATAAATATTAAAACTTCAGCATTGAATTTAAAAGAACACTTACACCATTGTCGGTATGTATACATTCCAAAAACGTTTAAAATATTAAGGAGTATAAAATAAATACAATGATACAGTAATATCTGAGTAAAGTAAATATATTTGACAGCAATATGTACAGCAATACTTATTCAAAAATTAACATTATCACAATTAATATTAGAATATTGAGGAATAACTATTATCACACATTTTGTTATTCGGTTATTTTTTTACAAGCCACTTAAAATTAATCGTTAATTATAAGTTAAAGATGCAGAACAGAAGAGCATTCATATGGAACTTGTTCGAAGTCTCGACAGAGGACAAGAATTATGCAAGATGCAAACAATGTAAAAAACCTATAACAATAAAAAGCCAAACAGCAGCGGCCAATTTACGTCACCACTTAAATTATTGCCCGTAAGTACACATTCAAGAAACATTGACGAGTATAAAATAAATATAATATTAAAATAATGTATAAGATAAAATAATATATAAGAAAATTGTGAATGATAACGATAATGTACAATTATTTTAAAAAATAATTAATTTTACACTTTGTTGCATTTATTCTTTTATCAGCTACTTTGACCCATTAAAAATCCCGATTAAAAAAGGGTCATTCATATGGGACGAGTACGACAAAATGAACGACAATCGGATGAGATGCAAACGATGTGGAACACTTATAATGTTAATGAAAACTCATCCAACAACCAATTTACGTCGACACTTTCGTAGGTGTTTGTAAGTACACATCCCAAAAGCATAAAAAAACTTTAACGTCCTTACAGTAATTATATGCAGTTTTGATTGAAAAAACATTATTGTGCGTCTATGTGTTTAGTTTATTGTGAAACGTCTCGAAATAAAATAAAACTGACTTTTAGCAACTTTCGACAAAAATGCAAAAGTAGAATACAAATAAATATCTCATAAAGAAATCTTTGCAAAAATAAAAAATGTACGCCAAGTACATATTTAAAAATATACTTAAAAGTATATATATCATTAAATAAAAAGTGTCTTTTGTTTGAAGCGCAAGCGGTACTTACCGACTCTGTTTTATCGATGTTTAACAGTGCAATCGTAACCGGCGGTGACGTTATAGCCCAGTCAAATAGTACATTTAAAAAAGAAAGTGAAGGGAACAGCGGGATTTTTTTGGGGGCTTGAAAAGGGGGTCAAGGAGAACTTAACCCCAAGTTTGCACCCCTGTAGACCTTGAGCTTTTTTAAGGGGGTTAAAAAATTTTACTTTTTTGCTTATAACTAATTACGGTCGCGAGATATGGAAAAATTGTTCAAGAGAAAGTTGTAGACAATAAAAAAACGAACATTTTACCTTTTTTAATCGTTTTATTTAGTGCAAAATTGCGCCTTGTAGAGCGCGGCAAAGATGCAAGTCAACGTTACCGCGCCATAATAAGAGGAAACATTTGTTTCGCGCAACAGGGAAAAGTATTTTCTATATCATGTACTACAAATAACGCAAATGAATGTAAACGAACATAACGAAAAGTACATTTACAAAAAAATAATTAATAACAACAACAATAATAATAATAATTATAACAATAATAAAAAAAGTTAAAAATAGTAATAATAATAATAATAACGTTCCAATAAAATAGTATATTCTTACAAATGTTGCGCGAAACAAATGTTTCCTCTTATTATGGCGCGGTAACGTTGACTTGCATCTTTGCCGCGCTCTACAAGGCGCAATTTTGCACTAAATAAAACGATTAAAAAAGGTAAAATGTTCGTTTTTTTATTGTCTACAACTTTCTCTTGAACAATTTTTCCATATCTCGCGACCGTAATTAGTTATAAGCAAAAAAGTAAAATTTTTTAACCCCCTTAAAAAAGCTCAAGGTCTACAGGGGTGCAAACTTGGGGTTAAGCTCTCCTTGACCCCCTTTTCAAGCCCAAAAAAAAATCCCGCTGTTCCCTTCACTTTCTTTTTTAACGTCGATTTTGGTATAATTTGACTGGGCTATTAACTTTCTTTTTTGGCGCGCGTGTGAATGCGAAGATGTGTCAGTAGTAGTCGTGTTTCGTTCAATAGAAAAAACAGTGTTACTAATTGTAAGGTCCGCAAATATGATTTTTAATAAAGGATTGTTTAATTTGATTGGAATGAGTTCTAATACTATTCGTACATCTTTCTATGTTAGAAATAGAAATAGAAAAAATCAATTTAATTAACCAAGCATTATTTAAAAAATCATTATATTAAGGGATAACGTTTTTGGAAATATTAATTAATTAAATTTTATTGTATTTTCCTGTGATTCTTTTTATGACTTCATACTAATTCTTAATTACATAAAATCGATTTTAAATCAAAATAAAAACTTGTATATGCAACATGTACCTAGGTTTGATGTGTTTATGTAAACCGGCCAATTTGAACCCATGTGGAAACGTATAATAATAGATTTCATTTCGCACTGAAAGCAGAAAGAAGTGTGGAGTGGATCTCTCATCCCTTTGCGTGGAGAGTTGAAAACTTATGAAGAATCATTTCATATAAAGGAATGACTTTTTAAGGAATGGGAAAAATGAGAAAAGGCGCGTTTAAAACCTAAGACTTTAAAAAATCTAGTTTTTTACAGTTAAAAAATTTAGTTTAGCTTAGGCTAAACTAGCTTGGCCTAAAATCGGGGGTTTCACCGATATATATATTTCTGCAATTAGTAGGTTTACTTTAAAATTTAATACAGAATTCGATTTTATACGTTATCTGCAATATATGAATAAATAAATGAGTAAATTTTACAATAAAAATTTTACAATAAAAATGTTATATAAGTTTGAAATTCTTTGATTTTAATTGTTAATTACGATATTACACACAAAAAACATTAATGAAACATTATTAATGTTTCATTTTTGCCTATAGTAAATGTTATACAAACATTTATTTAAAAGAAAGTCAAAAGTTATTATGTATATTAAATGTGTTTTCTATTTGATTAATCTTACTGTATGTATATGCAGATCTCGGACATCTTCAAGCTCAATAGGAGGCAACGACTTCAATGAGTTACAAATACAAAGTGGACAAAAAAATACTATGACACAACCAAAAAAGAGAAAAGAAAAGAAAGAGAAACGAAAGAGAAAAAAAAGAAAGGATTCTGATGAGTAATTATTTATTGTACTTAAACTATAGAACGTAAAGAAGAATTACAAATTATAAATTATTTTTACTAATTAAATATTGACTTTATCAATTTACTTAATAAACGTAAATCGTATACATATGAAAAACGTTGATGCCAGATGTGGTGATACAAAACATTTATTTGTGACGAGACACTTTATTCTGTTTTATTAATAGTTATCAAATTATAGATTCAAATCCAAGAATTCATATATTTTCTATTTATTATAATTTCTCTTAAATTTGCATCATTACGTTATTATTATATTTTAATTTTATATTTGAATTTTTATTCTAATGGAAACATACAAGGTGCTTGAAATATTTTAGACAGGTAGACTAGTAACAAGGAAATAAAAAATTTTCTATTTCTATAAAAATTTTGCAACAATTTAAAGAAAAAGTAAACACTCTTGCAACAAGAACTGAAAGGTGTTCACGTTCAACAAATGACCAATGCGCTAGACTCTTCTGTCGATCAATCGGATATTCGCATATCTTTATTAATCAATTTCTCAATAAATATTAATGCAATCGCAAAATGATAAAAAACTTTTATATGTATTAAGCATTTGAGTTAACTCTTTACCAACTTACGAACAGTTTTCATCTACTCGTATTACTAGATATCGCATACATATTCTCTAGAATGTGTCATTCTACTTTAATTTTAACTTTCGCATCAAAATATCTAAAAAATGTTAGAATTTACAAAAGAATATGTAGACATAAAATTTTTAGCGTTTTAAGCAAACAATCCGATGCGCTTTACGATATTCTTCACTAATTTAATGGGTTTTTCGAATCAGGACCCATTTAGCTCCAATCAGAACCGAAACGAATATTAAAAATGACATTCTCCTTTTTATTGCGGGTTGGTTCTACGCAAAAATATAATTTTTAATATAATTTTTTTCTTTCTTTGTTTCGTTGTTTTGTTTCTCCTTCAAGCTTAAAATGTCGTTCAAAGTTAAAAACTAATCAAACTCAAATCAATTATTAAAAATGGAAATTCCTTTCCTCATATTGCATGGTAGACTTAATTTATGATTGGAAAATAACTGTGAACATTTGGTGTGGAGTAATAGATCCACTGACCTTATCTTTATCTGGCTGGACCAGAATTGGATCTTGCTTTATTTCCTGGTAGACAGATTTTGCGTTATTTGGTAGAATTAACAGTATATCTTTCCTTAGTTGGCTGGATGATAATTAGATCTCATATATTTTTATTAACTTAATTATACATAAATCCTTACACAAGCTTGGAAAATAACTTTTATTTTTTGAGAAATAACGTTTTGATTCATGAGACATAATTTCAAACGATAACTTTGGAGTGAAGGAAAGGTGAAACGTAAAGAAACAAAGTATCTTATACAATATTTGTGTAAAATCAAAATCTGCAATAAGAAAAGGGGTTCTTATATAAAAAATTCGACTTAGGCCTAATTGACTTAAAATAGGTTCCGAAACAACTTTTAGCATTTATTATTCGTTTGGAACTCTAAAAATTTTGTATCTATATGTTTCTCATCATTTTCTAGATGTTTTTTTAAGAAAGTTAAAATGGCAAACTCTGTATAATGCGTATAATATACATGTATATTTGATAAGTTTATTATATTCTTAATATTTTTTAAAGTTAATTTAACATTTTTATATTTTATGATAAAAGTAACAATGAACAAAGGAGTTATATCTCGCTTAGCATTATGGGAAGTCATAAAATTAAACAAATTAAATTTGAACGAAAAACATTTTAACATAGAAAGAATAAAATTAAAAGCATCGAATTTAGAATATATTATTCAATCTGTAAATTTTATTTCCACATAAATATTAATCAACGTGAAATCAATTACGTTATAGCGCGGTGCCATTCTGAAGAGTATCGTAAAGCGGGATGACTGCAATAAGTTATTTACTTTGTGCACACTATCTTTTAAGTACAAGTTTCAAGAAATTTTTTTTTACATGTATAAAATGCAAATATATTATAAATAGAAAAATCAAATATAAATATGAATATATAATGTTTTTATTTAAAAATTAAAAAATTAAATGTTTTAGAAATACACGAATAATCCAATAATACACTTAATAATATATAACTTAATAAATTAAATTGTTCAATCACATTATCTACTCCGTTAATTACTCCTTGTATAATTACAGATCGCATTCAGATTCAGAAATTGATGAAGATTTGCTTGCGGAAATAACATCTAGAATAATGGCGAATTATAGTTTGATAATAGGACCACCAAACGTTGTTGATAAGTAATTCATAATTTTGTTATTTTAAATATTAATTATTATGTTAAATATTTTATTCTTTTAATCGTTCTTTATATAAATACAGAAATGCATTGAGCACATCCAAATCAACGGGAAAAGATTTTCATAGTATTAAGCAATCTCAAGGTAAAAGACAAATCAGACAAAACAGTTCCAAGAAAAAACAGGAAGAGGAGGACTCCAATTTCGAGTATTTGTTTCATTTATTAATGTTATACAATACAAGTATATACAATATAATATATATATATATATATATATACATATATATATATATATAGTAATAATATATAATACTCTTTATATATATATATATATATATATATATATATAAAAGAATTACTAATTTAAAACTGATATTAATAACATTTATTAATGTTATACAATACAAGTATATACAGGGTGACCAATGGGAATGTGTTGAAAGTAAATAGTTATTACTTCGTAACAAATAGGCCGAATAAAATGAATTAAACGCCATTTTGTAGAGAAAACTTGTCAATTTTATTACCATATATATGAAAGAGAAATATAATAATTTAACAATTGAAATACACAATATAAAAAAAAAAGAAAAATTTTGCTTGCGCATATGAATTAATGGTATATGTTTTCAAAGTGTTGTCCATTAGAATTAGCACAGAACTGCAATCGTTTGCAAAAACTTTGAAATACATTATCTAACATAGATGTAGGAATGCTGCGAGTGCATTTTTTAATACTATTTATCAGCTCTGCGGTGTTTTGAGGTTGTACGGCGTAACATTTGTCTTTGAGGTAACCCCAAAGAAAAAAATCACACGGGTTCAAATCAGGTGAATAAGGAGGCCATTCCAGACCTCCATGAGCAAATTTCGGGTATCCTAATCCAATTACTCTGTTGCCATACACTTCATGTATCGATTCAAAGACTTCGCGTGTACGATGTGGGGTCGCGCCATCCTGCATAAAATGGAAGTTCTTTACTAATCCGCGTTTCTTTGTAGGGATGCAGTTTAATGACGTCTCTCATTATTTTTCGGAGAGTTTCTCGCTTTAAATCCAAAACCTGAGCAGCTTTCCTAATCGAGGTGTTTGGATTTTTGTCAAAATAATTTCTAACGTCATCAATTGTTTCGTCCGTTGTAACGGTACGAGATGGGCCAGGTAAATCATGTCTACGATCGTTCAAAGTGCCATACATACCAAAATTATCAATAATCCTGCCAAAAAATATCGACAAATAAAAATAAAATCTCACCTAACCAACATTGGAATGATGACGCGATTCCAGGGAGAGGGAGCGTGGGTAAAAAGTATCAAAAACATACCTTCTGAGTATTGTTTCGCTTGAAACTTTTTTAGATCCATATTTACTACGGAATCCACGATACGCCTGACTATAGTTTTTGCCTCTACTATAGAAGCACTCGATGAGAAACACTTTTTCTTCGATGCTTAGCGCGTCCATCCTATAACTCGCAAATCGGTTTATACGACGGTTCAAATGAAATTGACGGGTCTTAGGTAGCGGACCCTAGTCGGTAAAACAGTTACCGAAATCGAGGAGGGGATATATAACCGTTTACTTTCAACACATTCCCATTGGTCACCCTGTATATATATATATATATATATATATATATAGTATAAAATGATATATATATATATAAAAGAGTTTTTTAAAACTGATATTAACACTGTTCAAATCTATTAACATATTCTATTGGGAAATGTGGTGTTAGATACATCTCAACTAAACACTCATTCTTGAAATTTTAGATTTTCTATTCTCTATAAAAGATATATACAAACAAATCAAACCGAATAATAATATACTTTATATAATATATAACACTCGTTAAATTAAATTGTGCAATCACATTATTTACCCCGTTAATCACTCCTTGTATAATTACAGATCGCATTCAGATTCAGAAATTGATGAAGATTTGCTTGCGGAAATAATATCTAGAATAATGACGAATTATAGTTTGATAATAGGACCACCAGACGTTGTTGATAAGTAATTTATAATTTTGTTATTTTAAATATTAATTATTATGTTAAATATTTTATTTTTTTAATTGTTCTTTATATAAATACAGAAATGCATCGAGCACTTCCAAATCAACGGGATAAGATTTTCGTGGTACTAAGCAATCTCAAGGTAAAAAACTAAGCAATCTCAAGGTAAAAAACAAATTAGACAAAACAGCTTCAAAAAGAAACAGGAAGAGAAGGACTTAAATTTAGTATAATTATTTTCTTTACTAGTATTATGTAATGTGTATAAAAATATATTACAAATTAATCGTTGACATTCTTATCTGTTAACACAATTATATTATTTGGGATACATATGGCTAGTACACCGCTAAATATTCATTCATAATAGAACTTTCTAGTTTTTTATTGTTCTCTAAAAAATGTATTCAGATAGTAGAATTATTTATAAACATGACATGATATTGATTTTGGCCATTACCCAGTAGCAAAGAAATATTTTTTAAATGTTTTTAAAAACATTTTTAGTAATTAAAAAGAAATGTTTAAAAAATGTTAAAATTAATGGGTTAACTACTTCTTTTTTATTTAAAAAACATTTATTTTAATATTAAATAAATGTTTTATTAACACTTTATATATTTTTAAATATTTTTTTCTAATATTATAAAACATTATAAAATAAATATATTTTTGTATTACTACAAGTCAGAAACTTAAGCAAACAGATTCTAGTAAAATATTCTTTTCGCCATACAATAATCACTAAATGTCATGAGTATTTAAGTGATAAATAACAAGTTGGTTGTTCAATGTGCCTCTTAATAAGAAGTATAAACTATTGATGCCGTAATTTCAAATATAAAAAAATATTGTCTAAATACAGGTTAAGAACAAAAATACCAGATTGATTATTAGCAAGGTTTTTAATAAAAGTTGTTGATATCAAATTACGTAGGACTAAATATTAGAACAACAAAAAGTGTACTAAGTATATTGCGAATATGTCAAATATTTAATCTCTTTGCGCTTTCAACTTTATAAGTAGAGCGCATATGTGTGAAAACAAAATATGTAGGAACAATAAATTAAATTAAATTTAAAAATAATTTTTTAGAAATTGTTTTAGAATTATGTCATATTTTAATCATCGCTTTTAGATCATTTTATGCATCACTTTAAGCATCAGTTTCAGAAGCATCACTTTTAAAAGCATCATTTTTAGAAGCATCACTGGCATTGTTGGCCTCACAATTACTATGGCTGTAGTTGTTCAGTTCTTTTTTATTGTCATTATTATTTCTATAATGTTAAAAGAAAACGTATAAAAAATGTTTTACAGGTGATGATGACTTATGTATTGAATGTAATTGAATTCGTATTTGGATATGTTTTTATCATTGCTTCTCTAAACAAATATTGCACATAATGGAATCTAATCTTTTATAAATGTGTCAAATAAAAAAAAATATAATTTTACCTAGCATTACTTTGCTAATTTGCCGACTTCCTATCCATGACCATATTCCATTTCAAGATAGAATAAAAATCGAACAAAACAGCTTTAAGAAAAAAACAGAAAAAGGAGGACTCCAATTTCGAGTATTTATTTCATTTATTTAATGATATTTATTTTGGTCATTAAATGTTGTTTTATCTTTATTGTGTTTAGGTAGTTATCCGACATTTATTTAGGTTTGACGTTTAATCATTTTACTTTTCTTTATACCGTTATTTATATTTAATTTTGTATTGTATATTTTATATCTTATAGTTTAATTTTATTCTATTTTAATATTATTATAATATTTAAGGGGGTACTCTACTCTAAAAATTTCAAAAAATTGAAAAAAAAAATTTTTTTTTTTTTCAAAGTATATGTTATGAAAAATATGTCTGTAAAGGGATTTGCTTAAATTCATAAAATTGACGAAGTTGTAGCGGTTTAAAGGGAACGGCTTACAGCGCACAGTGCCGAGTGCAGCGGGAGACGAGCAATAGCTTTGTCTCGACAGGTCTCGTAGGATTTTAGTTTGAAAGAGGGGCCTGACGGTTTCTTCCTGACCTTTCTGAGAAAACATCTGCTCTCTCGGATCAATATTCAGAGAGTTTAGTATAGCTTTGATCGTTGAGTAGAGCGGACACAAGGACGCAACAAAAATATTTAGTGTGAGGTTAGAATTATTTGTTACTATTCTCTAACTCTTTACAATAGTTGTCGTTAAAAATTACAGAATAGGGCTAAATGCGAAAATGGATAAAAAAGGAAGCAAAATAAAACGTGTTCATGTGGAGCGTCACACAAAACGACAGTTTAAAGGAAATAGATACACCGTTGAGCAGGGTACGAGTTTTACTTCTACGTCGGCTGAGAAACTCCAAAATAGAAGAGATATGGACGTTGCTATTTCGAAAGAATTTGGCTACTGCATTTTGAATTTCTTCTCAGTTTTCTCTGCAATTGCTTCCAGTGTAATTTGCAAAATTTGCAAAAAAAGTATAAAGTTTTATCAGACCGCTAATCGTGGCTTAGGATTCAAAATTGTAATGCAGTGCAAGTGCGGTGAACAATTAATTAATTCGTGTCCACTTATTGACAAGGCGTTCGAAATCAATCGTCGAATTGTATTTATTATGCGACTCTTGGGAATTGGCAGAGAAGGAATAAATTTATTTTGTGGTTTGATGGACTTTAGTCAGGGGCTGGCTCTCAAAACGTACTATGCCTGTCTTGAAAATATACATCTTGCGGCTTCGTCAGTTTACGATTCCATAATAAAAAGTGCAGTTGAAGAGGAAAAAACAAAAAATGCCGAAGCCGGAAATCCTGAAAACAATTTAACCGTTTCAGGGGATGGAACGTGGAAGAAAAGAGGATTTTCTTCTTTGTTCGGTGTCACTACGCTTATAGGAAAATATAGCAAAAAAGTGCTTGATACTGTTGTAAAATCTAGTTTTTGCCAAGCTTGTAATATGTGGAAGAACAAAAAGAATGATGCAATTCATGAATTTGATGAATGGTACAAAAGTCATGAAGAAAACTGCACCATAAATCACATCGGTAGTGTAGGTAAAATGGAGATCGACGCTGTTACGGAAATGTTTTTAAGGTCTACGGAGAAGCACGGTGTTAAATATGTCACGTATATTGGAGATGGGGATAGTAAAACCTTCAAAGGTATTTTAGATGTTAATCCATATGGTGAAGAACTTATCGTCAGAACACAAAACAGTAATGAATCACTAAATTCATTGATTTGGACTTTTGCTCCAAAACACATCCACTCAGGACCAAAAACCGTCGAAATCGCCACTTTTTTAGCAGTCATCATTTTTAACGAAGGATTTCTTTCTATTTTGAAAACTCTGTCTGTAATGGGAGTGACTGTTGGGCAACAGGCACAGATATACGCAAATTCCCGAGATGAAAGCCGAATTGACCGTTTGGAGAAACGATCGACAGATGCTGCAAAGAAAGCCAGAATTGCTACTAGGGAGGAGAAATCAGCTGAGCAGGACTTCTTTGAGCATGAGGAAGGTCCCCTGTATGGTCCTGGATTGACAGATTGATAGCGAGTGAGGGAAGTTTTAATGAGAGACGACGTTTAGGAACACAACCTTTAATAGAGAATGGTCACAAAAGTACAACGTATATCAAGAAAGGTTCTCTGAGAGAGAATATATATATATATAATGAAGAGTGGCAGTATTGCGAACTAAAACAGTAATCATAATATAAAGGTTGATAATAGAGGTATGTTATTTAAATGCGGTAAATATGAGAAAGTGTTTGAGTGAGTAAATGAATCTAAATCCCAACACTCTCCCTCGAACTCAAGCAGTTAAATCGTCATTGATTACTGGACCAATTCCAATGGAACGGCAGCAACTTTCATGTTTCGATGCTCCTAGCGCCTTAGTTAGCATGTCGGCTGGCATCTGATCGGTAGGGCAATATTTGATCTTGATCTGCCCATCAAAAATAGTATCTCTAATAAAGTGGAACTTAATGTCAATATGTTTAGTCCTGGAGTAATGAACGGGATTCTCAGCAAGTTTAGCTGCTCCCTGATTATCATTAAAAATAGTAATTGAATCAGGAGTTGCAAATCCTAATTCCTTAAGGAATTGGCGTAAATAGATGGCTTCCTTGACTGCGTCAGTGAGTCCAACGTATTCGGCTTCGGTTGAAGATAGAGTAACGGTGCGTTGTTTCTTTGACGCCCAAGAAATAGCTGATCCACCCAGAGTAAAAACGAGGCCCGTAAATGATTTTCGGTCGTCGACAGAATTCCCCCAATCTGCATCAACAAAACCGACAGGATCCTTGCCTCCTTTTGCAAACGTAAGACCATAATTAATTGTCTTCCTCAAGTACCTCAATATGCGTTTAGCCGCCGACCAATGTGACTCATTGAAGCAATCGTTATACTGGCAGAGGATGCTCACAGCGTGAGCTATGTCAGGACGTGTCCCGGTCGCTAAATACATGAGTGCTCCAACCAGTTGCTTGTATGGGATGTGATTATCAAGACTCCCTTTTTCGCCTTTCATGAGCTTCAAACCGAGTGCCAACGGTGTACGGATAGCCTTGCAGTTGGTCATCATGAATCTGTCTATGATATCTCGAATATAGCCACTTTGACTTAGCGTAATTCGGTTGTCTCCTTGGTTAATTTCGATACCCAAACAATATTTTGCACGTCCAAGGTCCTTTACCTTGAATCTGTCCGCCAATTTCTTCTTGATTTCTCGGACTCTCTCTGGATCATTCGATGCAATAACTAGATCGTCGACATAGGCCAGTAAAAATGTTTGTGAATTGCTTGACTTATCAACAAATACACATGAATCTGACTTAGTAGGTACCAAACCAATCGACTCCAACACTTCTTTAAGTTTGAGATTCCATTGACGTCCTGATTGTTTTAAACCATATAAAGAGCGTAGCAACAAGCATGCGGCGTCTTCCAGACAAAGTGAGTCCAACATTTTTTTGGCTTTGGATTCGAGTTCTGTTCCTTCTTCATCCTTCAGGATCCTCTGGAGCACTGGCTCTAGAAAAGGGGGAATTGATATATAGATTTCGGTATCGATTTCACCGTTCAAATAAGCGGTCGTAATATCCAGCTGATCAATTTTCAATCCCAATTCGACGGCGAGAGCGATAATTAGCCTAAATGACTCCATTCTGGCAACAGGAGCGTAAGTTTCGTGAAAGTCTACTCCTGGGCGTTGTGAGAAACCCTGCGCGACGAGTCTGGCCTTGCGACGTTCAAGCCGTCCGTCTGGACCAATCTTGTCGTACAAAACGAATCTCGAACCGATTTTCTTCACGCCTGGGGGTTTGCGGACAATTCTCCAAGTGTTGTAAGCCACAAGGGATTTAATTTCTACGTAGATGGCGTCCATCCATTCGTCCCTGTTTTCCCCGGATATGGCCTCTGAAAAAGGAATTTCAGTTGTACACATGCCTGCAAAAGTGTCAAAACAAACTTCATTGGTTCCACTCATGGAACTGTCGATAGAAATATCTGCTTCCTGAGCATTGTCGAATGATTCTTGATTATCAACATGTTGCCCCGTTGGAATTTCTTTGTACTGCTTCTTCGGACGACCTCGATGGCCCGTCCTGATAATTTTTGGTCTTCCTGGACCTCTTCTTAATTCCATATCTTGAATCTGAGGAATCGGCGTTTCTTCCTCATCTTCTTCATCTTCGTTTACATCATTCTGGTCGGGACTGGTTATAATTGGCTTGAGATCCAATGTGGTATCAAAAATAGCCACGTCCTCATCTTCAATGATGTTACGGTTCACTTCTTGGGCTTCCGGAGTCTCGTCTAACATAAATTGTAAGAATTTGACGTCTCGGCTAACATAAATCTTCCTTTCAGTCGATATCCAGATGCGATACGCTTTCGATTCGGTGGAATAGCCTACAAAAACGCCTTCTTTCGCTCTCGATTGAAATTTATTCTTGTTCTGAGTAGTATCGACCATGAAAGCCTTACATCCAAATGTACGGAAGTGACTTACGTTCGGCTTCTTATTAAACCATTTTTCATATGGGGTTCCTTCGTCCAAACTTTTGGTAATGCACCTGTTTCTGATGTAGTTGGCTGTACTTATTGCTTCTGCCCAGAACGATTTTGGGAGATTCGACTGCATTAACATAGCCCTAGCCGAGTTGACGAGAGTTCGATTGCGACGTTCTGCCACGCCATTTTGCTGCGGGGTGTGCCGAGTGGAGAGCCGGCGTTGAATGCCTTTCTTTGCAAAGTACGAATCTAATGTCTGATTGCAGTACTCCTTTCCGTTGTCGGATTGGATTTGCTTCACCTTCATCTCAGTTTGTCGCTCGACCTTTTCAATGAATTGAATGAGTTTGTCCGGAACTTCATCTTTACTTTTTAAGAAAATAACGTCGCCCCAGCGACTATAGTCATCGGTCACTGTCATGAAATATTTAGCCCCGCCATTCGAGGTGGTCCTCATTGGCCCGCAGAGGTCAGTGTGAATGACCTCCAATATTCCTGATGATCGACTCGCAGCTTTGGGAAATGGAAGACGAGGTAGGTTCGCTGCGATGCATATTTTGCAATTAGGATGAACGTTCGAAATTTTGAAGTCCATACCCTCGACGCTGGCTTTCTTCTTCATATCGTGGAGATCTCGGAAATTAACATGTCCAAAGCGCCCATGCCACAGTTCGACCTTGTTCAGCTTAGTGCCAGTAACGGCGTTGGCCACTGGGCACCTTTCGCGTACGTAAAATAAGTCTCCATGGCGTTCGGCGGTCATTTTCACGTTTCCTTTTGAATCCTGGACAACAGCGCGATCTCTATTGAATATGACATTGTAGTTTTTGTCAACTATTTTGGAAACCGCCATCAAGTTAGTCCTCAACTCAGGGACGTACAATGTGTTGTCCAAATTAATGACTTTTTCATCCTCGCCACATTGAACAGTGATCCCGACATTGCCTTTTGCCCTGACATTAGCTGTGGATGCGTTGGCTAGACGTATCCTGCTATTTGTTTCCTGGATTTTCTGAAAAGAATTTTTGTCTTTACATAAGTGAGTGGTGCATCCGCTATCGATGCACCAAACGCGTTGATCGATGTTGGTTTCTGGGTTGTTTACAAAGAAACTCTCATCGACATAATTCGCCCTTTGTTTATCATCTTTAGCTTGATTTCCTAGATTCAATTGCTCCTTTTTGTCCCTTTTCTTCTTAAAACAATTAGACTCTTTGTGTCCTTTTATGTCACAATAGCCACAATTGTAATTTGGCTTCTTTTTATTTTTGACATTCGTTATTTCGGTTTTACCTTTACTTAACGATCTATCTTTGGTTAGTTTTAATTTCGCGAACATTGCACTCGACTCGGATTGGCCTGCCTTGCGTTGTCTAGCATTGTGTTCCTCTATGATCTTGATTTTCATCAATTCTGCATCAGGCAGTGTGTCGCGCGTCTCCATAGCACATCTAAAATTCTCAAAACTGTCCGGTAAACTATATAAAAGCATGATTGTAAGAAGCTCACCATTAATCTGAACTCCCATTTCGTTGAGTTTGGCAACTGTTTGAAAAAAGGTTGACAAATGATCTCTCAAATCACCGTCGTCGGACATTTTTTGTAAAATAAGTTGTTTTAGGAGACTTGCCTTACGTGCCGGTCCTGTCGATGCATAGATATTCCGAAGTTTTACCCATACTTCGTGCGATGTCGTACACTCGCGTATTTCGCTCAGTCCAGATGGATGAATGCATAAAATAAGATCCGCTCTCGCTTTTCGATCTTGCTTTATCCAGAGGTCCTGCGCTGTTTGCGTCGCTACGGCATTTGTTCCTGCCATTACTTCCGGTTTCACCAATTCGCCTGAGACGTAGCCCCAAAGATCGGCCTTAATCAATATCGCCTCGACCTGTAAACTCCAGGAATCGTAATTGTCCCGGCTGAGATATTCGACACGTGTAGAATTTATATTGGTGCTCGTCATGGTCTCTTGTTATCGTTAGCTGCCGCAATCGAAAGGAAAAATAATCTCTCTTGTGCGTATGGATAATCTCGTTGAGGTTAGGATTCCGATCGACGCTTAATATCAATAATGCCCAAATCCTCTTTGATACGTGATACTTCGAAACGCAGTTCTATACTCGTAACACAGATTCCTGGGCCCATAACCTGATAGCGAGTGAGGGAAGTTTTAATGAGAGACGACGTTTAGGAACACAACCTTTAATAGAGAATGGTCACAAAAGTACAACGTATATCAAGAAAGGTTCTCTGAGAGAGAATATATATATATATAATGAAGAGTGGCAGTATTGCGAACTAAAACAGTAATCATAATATAAAGGTTGGTAATAGAGGTATGTTATTTAAATGCGGTAAATATGAGAAAGTGTTTGAGTAAGTAAATGAATCTAAATCCCAACACAGATTAATTTTCGTAAGTAAAGATCCTTCATAAACGGTGCGCAAAACTTTAAACGCGTTTTTCTCAAAACCATGTTTTTTGAACTGGTGCCCAAGATATCTCAAGATCTATTTGACCGATTAAGTCCGGCTTTTGCGTACATCCTCAGCAGATGTGCCGCTATAGCCGGAACTAGAATTAAGTAAAAAAAAAATTTTTTACGATTTTGACAACCTTCGAAAGATAAGAAAATTCATACTAAATTTTCAAAGTGCCGCCATTTTTTTAATTTTCTATTTTTTTATTCCATTCTAGTTCCTGCTATAGCCAAACTTATACTAATTAAGAATCTTTTTGAATTTTTTGTTTCAGATAACCAGAATGGACGCAATCATGGGCACCGTTTTTTTTTACCATGTATTCGATAGGGTTTAATTAATATTTATATTCATTAATTTGGCTTTAAAAAATATTTTTTATGTTCTCTAAACATAATAAAATATATACATAAAAAGCTGATATTAACAATTTTCACTAGTTTCTTGTAAAAAAATCCCGAAAAAAGCGTGTTTTAGAGTAGAGTACCCCCTTAAGTTTATAATTCAATTTTCTTTCTCGATAGAGAAATATGTATATATATTGAATAATTTTTAATATTTTTGCTATTTTCTGGAAAATATATTTTTTTTTATATTTCACGATAAGAACATGTTGTGATTTACTTTGTACATATCTCATCCTTCAAGTTTTAAGAAATAAATGTTTTTTTACAAAATGCAAACGTAAACACGTTAGGTAATACTGTAAATGTAAATAAGAAATGTAAATAATAAATTTAAGTATTATCAATTCGATAGTAATTTATTAAATTGATAATATTGACAACAGTAATTTAAAAAAATAAAAATTTTAGTTAAATAATCCAGTAAGGTTCTCAACAATATATACAAAACTTAAAATACTAATTATTCTGTTGCATTTTTTTACATAGTTAATCACTTCTTATATAAATGCAGGTCCCATTCAAGTTCAGACTCTGATTAAGATTTGCGTGAAACTCGTATAAAATTAAAAGCAGAAGTGTAAATATTATACTTGAGAAAGAATAGTTGTTATTGACTGGAAACGTATGAACATATTTTATTATTGCAAATATTAATTCTCTATTGGTTTCATTTATTCTTTTCATCACTTTTTATATAATATAAATTTAGAAATGCATCGGACACTTTGAGATCAATAAGAGTTGAAAATTTTCACAGAACTATGCAATTTTAAAGAGGAATATCATTCAGACAAAGCGGAGAAAAGCAGCTTCAAGAAGAAATAGAAAAAGTAATTTTAATTTCAAATAATTATTTGCTTTACTTATATTACAAAACGTATATAGGAAACGTATATAGGTAAGTATATTTAATGTTGACATTATAATTTATAATATTAACTCATTCTCATTCATTCTTTTGAGAAACGTGACGTTATATTTAACTCTTACTATTTTTGTTCAAATTAAGAACTAATGTAATTCATTGCACAGTGTCATTTTATACTCAATATTATATATCATCTCTAAATAATAAATTTTTGATATCTTATTTTACGGATATAAGATTTAAATTTATATTATAAATATAAACATTAAATATATAGGTATCATACATACATACATATCATTCTTTACATTTTGTTTGATAAATCTTATTGACCGTTCAAATTTCAAAATGTGATAGTTAACTGAACCAAATAAATGTGCAATTAATATGTTTATCAGTAACAATTATTGCTTTTTACATGAAAGCAGATGAAATTCAGACGTCTAAATTGGACAGAATGGATGAGGAAGCAACGAATTCCACTACGACTCTGAATTCTGAAATCGATTCATAGACAAGTAACATCACGATTTTTTGTTCGAAGATTATAAGTGAATTTTTGAGAGAAAAACAAAAATATACACGTGTATATGCAAGGAAGACAACATTCATTCGTAAAATCTTGTTATGTCGTACGATAACTGCAAAACAAATAGCTACTAATTACATATTTATTTTGTTTTTATACGTGTCTATGTGTGCGTAACATACACTCATGAAACATATATTATTTTACATTATACAAATTTAATAATTTTTAATAATTTATTAATAAATTTTTCAAACATTGGAAGAAATATTTTTTATAATTTGTTTCAATTTTTGAAAATTTTTTTTTTTAATTTCATAAAATTAATATATCAATGTCATTTTCATGAAAAGAATTTTACGAATGTATTAACGATATATTAAATCGGATGTTACGCTTGCATTTTTTGAAAATTAATATTTGAAAAAGGACAATTGTGAAGGATAATAACTGAAAACAAATTTAATTTTATGACAAATTAAATATATCTTCTTTTGTGTAAAACATAAATAATTGAATTTTGAATAAATTTTAGATCATTTTAAAAAAGTGCATTTTTCTAAAGAAATTGACGTAGGTTAAAATCAACCAATACAAAATAAAATAAAGAACGAGAAATTGAAAAATGAGACATGATAAATTATGTAAAATAAATTTATAAAATTATTATTCACACATTGATGTCTTCATTAAGTGTACTACTCCATGTACTACTCCATTATCCAGATTATGTAGATTGTATTAATCGTGAAACGTACAATATGCCAAGTAATTAGTGAAATTTAACAATAAAGTAATGCATTGCTAAATTCAAATTTTACATGCATGCATAGCGTAAGTTACGATTGCTTAAGCTATATATTATTAATAAAACAATATTTTTTAAATATTAATTAATAAATTTAAAATTATCAACACTCAAAAATATTTTTCCCAATTTGTGATAAGTGTTTTTCTTCAATATTGTAACATTCAGCGAAACAAATTGGAGTAGGTATTTCAGGAAACGAGCACTACTCTTATATGAAGACATAATAGTATCTGTTTTGGTATTCATTATAAATCATTTTGACGGCACTCTGATACTCGAATGGTTATCCGTTGTTCAATATATTTTTATCTTTTTGTATCCATCTTCATAATATTATATTTAATTTTGTATTTTGGTCTAAATTTTTTATTGTATACTTTATATTTTATATTATATATTATGTCTTAAATTTTATGTCTTTTATTTTAAATTTTATATTATTTATATTTCCATTCCATTTATACTTACATTTATATTCCATTTATATTTCATTCTTCATGGATAAATATGTATATATACTCCGTTTAGCAAGAAAATGTCCACAATCTGCACATACACATCAAAATGTGGACAGCATGACGCGTGTTGATAAACTGCATGTGCGTTACGGCGGCAAGAAGAGGGTGAAATCTGCACAAAACAGACGAGTTTCCGTCCAATCCATGGACATTCTCTAGCTAAACGAAATATACATACACTGAATAACTTTTGACATCTTTGTTGACTTCTAGAATTTTACATTTTTAAATTTTTTCAAATTAAGGACACATTTTATGTGATTTACTTGCACAATACTTTTTCACAGTATTCTTTATCTCTCAATAATAAATTTTTAAAAGATTATTGGGTATAAAATTTAAATTAATTATAAATATAAATATGAAATTTAAACACGAATAATATAATACTATCACTTAAATTTAAAAAATTACTTATATTTTTGTATTGTATGTTTCTCTTTCACATTAAATTAGTATGGATAATTTATATGTTTGATTATTTTTCAATTTGAAACAATAAATACTAAAGATATTATTTAAATATACAACATATACACAGTAAAAATAAACAACATTTAAAAATTATATTTGATAATGATCTTTCCAGACAGCACATGATATCATTCGAATATACTGAATTCATTACAGGACGTATATAATATACTGGTGATATTCGCAGAATATCACTCACGGTATATCACGAATTATATATCTATAGAATCTACTGCATGCAATAATCTGACGATATATGGAATAGCATATTTCTGAATATACTGAGCTCATCCATAATATTCCGTACATTTTTCGAATAGTATAAGTATATACGAACGGTAAAACCCACCATAGATTTTATGATATACTAGAAATACTTGGTTCTGACTGTTGCATTTATAGAATATCAGTGGATTCAGCAAGCACTGTGTTCGGTGGGTTTAATATAGCTGTGATTTGTGGATGAAAGAAAGAAGACAAGAGAGCTAGTGCAATAGAGTGCAAAAAGTTCAGATGTAATGGACACATATGCCATGTGGCTGCGTCGTCATCTGTTTTCTGCATCGTCTCGTTCACGGTAACATTCTGTAGTGGAGGACCAGTGAAGATATAAAGGTAGAGATTTTATAATATGTAAGTTATTATTTGCATTAGAAATTGTATTAGGGTAGATGTATTAGAGAAGATAATGCTTTGTGTATAGGTTTTATATACTTGCTAGTGGGTATGATTGTACTTTTATCGGTAATACTGAAGGAAAAAGACATCATTGATCTGCTTCAACTTTGCAACATTGTGTATTTTTGCCCGTTCAACACGAATATGTAAGTAGAAATTATCGTATAGTAATATGTTCCCTGTGGAGGAAACAGATGTTATAGACGTTTTTGAACATTTACCATTGCAAACTGACCAAGAGCTGCAAACCATGGAATATAAATTATGTACTGACTCACAATATAAAAGAGAATTGGTAAGTGTACTAATATGTTAATATTTTGATTATACATTAACATTATTTTATACCTGTCGTTAAATGTTAATTAAGCATTACAATTGACTATTGACAGCCGATTAGTTTTTTCACACATAATTGTGATTTGTCGATTTCCTTATTATTTCTTTCTTTTCTTTTCTATCTTACTTTATATCATGTATTATAAATTATTTTTTTGACACTCCATTATACAATTATATTTATGCAAAAATGGAGAATAGTCTTAACACTTCTTTCTCGTCCACAATATTATTTATAATGTGATACAATAATGTCATATATTTGTGTTAGATTAAACAATTGCGTCGTATGGTAAGTGACAACCTCAAAATGACGTGCATTCGACTTATGCGACTTTATTATTTTCAAATGCTATAGCAATAGAATATAGCTGGTTTGGAGCTAAAACAAAACTTTTCAAAATTACAACTGTGTAATATAATTATGGATAAATTATAGTAATAGTTATATAAGTGACATCATTTTCATTTTCTCTTTTATACGTATCTTTCCTATTTTTAAATAATTGAATTTCCACATTTCTCCTATATGTTTGCAAGATATCTGTTTTATACTGCGTGAAAACATTAATTATTTTTGAAGTAAATTTCAGTTAATGTTATAAATAAGTGGAAAGAGATATTTTTTTGCTAGATTGTTTGCTTGATTGATTTCAAATGCAATTACGTTATCAACATCTCTTATATATTTATTTTTCTAGGTATAATAAGATAAGCCCATATTAATGCAACCGATGAGCAAATTAGAGCTCCAATAAAAGTATGGTTAGCCCATGCAAAGGAGCGCTTAAACAGAATTTTTTAAAATAATTTGAATACAGAGGATCCTGCCACATCTGCGACGCATGGTAATTATTATAGAGAAAATTAGGTTACTTAGGTTATTTTATAGCGAGATATGACACTTTTACTATTATTAGTAACATTAAATGCAATTTTTTTATTTTAATTCTCTATATAATCTAGATACATTATGATTATATAGTCTATATACATTATGATTATATAATCTATATACATTATGATTATATAAAGTTGATTAACGAATGTCTCGCAATTATTATAATTACTAACATTTATATATATTTTTAAGATTTCTTTATTTTTGTTTTTAAAGTTATATATTTTGTTTATATTTTGAAATATTTAGAATTTTATGTTATTATACAAAATACTTAATATTATACAAATAAGTAGAATATTAATTCTATTTGAAAGTTTTATTTTTTGACTTTGTGCAATAAGAAAATAAATAAAAACAATAGAGAAGCTTGTGTATTTTATTACATTCTAAAATTATAAAAAATATGATTATACTGTTCAGTAATTGTTACATTAAAAACAATTAACATAATAAATATTTTAATATAGGTTACATATATTGTCTGAACTTTCTATTATCAATAAAAGTACTGTAACAAATAGTTTATAAATGTCCTTATTAATTGTAAGCTACTTTTAGAAATACTTTTATTGATAAAAGATGGTTCAGTATATGTACACTCATGATCAAAAAGATTGTCTGGTTTTTTTGTGAGTTTAGGAACATATCTGTGTTGTCCAATGGGAGAATTTTTCTTTAAATAAAAGTATTCTCTCATTGAACAAGATAGGTTACTAAACTTACAAAAAAAAACCAGACAACCTTTTTGATCACGAGTGTACCTAAATATATTCCATAAATATTCCAGTGGTACGTATAATTTATTCGTAATGTACTGTAGGTATTCTTGTAATATACTAGAAATATTTTACGTGACATTCTCAGTATGTACCGGCGAGGCGGATAGTTGGGACATACGAACATACTTAGTACATACTAGCTTTTAGTATATCTGGAATATTATAGAAATATCATAATCTACCGTTGTGATATTCTCAGAACGTTCTTGGAATCTATACCCGTGCTGTCTGGGTTATTGTTTAAAACTTCAAAATAAAGATAATTAGAAAATATACGGGACATCAATACACTTTTTACTTTTTATATAAATGCATGTTGTGAAGATATTTAAAATTAACAATTGGAACCGGTGCATGAACAGCAACGTTATGGAGTTCGACTCTGAAAGTGATTCACAGGCAAGTAGCACGATTTGTCGAAATTCGAAAATTTGACTGTATAAGACATGGAACAAATTCACACTATCTCACATTCGTGCGTTTATGCAGAAAAATATTTATTTATAAGATCTTTTGATAATTATTTACTTTTGGGGAGGCTTTCCTGGATCAGAGAGGGCCGAACACACTGCCTCCACGCGTATAATGCAAAGTGAAGTTTCACATGGGTTTGCGACTTTTTACGCGAACCGACATCTACCCCACCCCCACTCCCTGCTTGGGATCAAAACAAGATCTATAATTGTTTTGTTCCACATGGGTTTGCGACTTTCTACGCGAAGCGAGTTCCACCTTTGCGGGGGGTCTTGGGTGTGTGTGTTTTCTGCTATACACATTGTGGATTGAACCTCGCTTTTTTAAAATGTGAAGTAAGGTTCTACATAGGTTTGCAATTTTTGATGAAGTTGTCGTTTATCGTCGAGTTCAAATTTCGTGCTATAATCCAAGTGTAGTAGATTAAACGCATGCGCGTGTAACCGCGACGCATGCGTGTGTGACCGCGACGCATTCTCATTTCATCGGTATGACAGGTTTCTTAACCTATCGAGTCGTGAACTTTAACAATTAATATCTCGCTTCACAGAGCAGAGCGACACTTTCTTCGGCCAGATTCTTTAGTTTTGTGCAAAAACGCGTCGATTGAGTCCAGTTTTATTGAGTTTTGTGCTGATGTAGTGATTCTAAAGAATTATCCTTTGTTTAACTTTAGGCCTGTTCTACAATGGCCTAGTTTCCACCGAAGTCTTCAATCCGATTCTACTTTGGTGCAGAACAAATTATTATGCTGTTTCCACTGGAAGTGAAATAGGAGTGAAGAAGAAACGGGAGTGAAATGAGTTAATCTATCGTGTTTCCATCAACTCAAATTCGGTTCTACGCCAGATTAGGTGCTTCGGTGGAAACTAGGCCAATGAGTCATTAATCGTAAGTCGTAAGCGAATAGACCAATCATATTCGATTATTTTTTTCTAAATTCAACTATAATTGGTTTATTCGCTTACGACTTGCAACTAATATCTTATTGTAGAAGGTCCATTAGGGTTACATTCCAAAACGTCTTATTTGAGGAAAACTTTACTCAATTTCTATAGTATATGTGACGTGAGCTATAGAGTATTAAGTAAAATTTTCCTCAAATAAGATACGTTTTGGAATGTAGGAACCTAGGTATTAACAAAGATAGAACGACACTCAAGTTTACTTAGGTGAAGTTTTCGAACGCGCCTATAACCTATACTAGGTTTGGCAAGTATAGGTTACGTTTGTGTATCAATCATTGTGTATTAGAGAAATAAGAAGAAATAAAGTAATTTCGCAAGTTCACCAATATCAATAAGCGGCTCGTGTACAGATTAATAGTTTAATCAAGTAAATCAGAGATATTATTAACAACCAATGTACGCCGTAATTAATATTATCATAACGGTAATTCTTCAGAGTAACTACAGCAGCACCAAATTCAATAAAATTTGGTATATCGACGTGTTTTTGCACGAAACTCACGAATCTGGCCGTAAAAATTGTCGCTCTGCTCTGCGAAGCGAGATATTAATAGTTAAAGTTCGCGACTCGCTAGGTTAAGAAACCTGTCATATCGACAATGCACGGACTGACTGAGCATGCGCAGTGACGAAACGCAGGTCAGCTGACCATTTAACGTCATAAGTCCGCGAAATTGAAAAAGGATACGAGGTCAATCGCGTGGAGGCAGTGTAAAATATACGCGTGGAAAGTTGCTAACCCATATGGAACCGAATTTTTACTGGCCGCCACGCGTAGCCGCGCGCTTCGCGTGGCGGCCAGTAAAAATTCGGTTCCATATGGGTTAGCAACTTTCCACGCGTATATTTTACACTGCCTCCACGCGATTGACCTCGTATCCTTTTTCAATTTCGCGGACTTATGACGTTAAATGGTCAGCTGACCTGCGTTTCGTCACTGCGCATGCTCAGTCAGTCCGTGCATTGTCGATATGACAGGTTTTTTAACCTAGCGAGTCGCGAACTTTAACTATTAATATCTCGCTTCGCAGAGCAGAGCGACAATTTTTACGGCCAGATTCGTGAGTTTCGTACAAAAACACGTCGATATACCAAATTTTATTGAATTTGGTGCTGCTGTAGTTACTCTGAAGAATTACCATCATAACTTTTGCTCCAATTTTAATTGATTTTTTTTCGAAAGTGTACTCAGTTGTACTAGAATTATCATCATTTATGTAATATAAGGTAATACTTAAGAATACGGGCCTCCTCACCGTTTTCGTTGAAACTTCACAATATTGCGTATTTTGGTCCGTAAAACACGAATATGAAAGTTAATATCGTCGCTCTATTCGTCGCTCGCAGTTATAACGTGTTGAAAATTGACAGTTTCGGGGTTATGAAACCTGTCGTACCGACGATGTACAGACTGTCTGAGCATGCGCAGTGATGTACTGCAGATCAGCTGACCATGCCAGCGTCAAAAGTGCGCGAAATTGAAAATGTTAAAAAGGATACAAGTTAGGTCAATCGCGCAGGGGGTCCCGGGGGCTTTGCGCGACTTTCCACGCGTATACTTTACAACGCAAAGCGAGGTTCCACATGGGTTTGCGCGACTTTCCACGCGTATATTTTTCAACGCAAAGCGAGGTTCCACATGGGTTCGCGACTTTCCACGCGTATACTATTCTACTGCGTTCGCCGCCTCCCCCGCCCCCCCCCGCGAAGCGGGGGGGGAGGGATGGGGGTTGAGGCGGTGAGAGAGTCGAGTTCCACATCGTTGGCCACGCCTCCAAGCAGCGAGTTGGTTATAATTTAAATTTATTTGACAAGTTAATAAGTTAATTAATACAAAATTAGAATAAAATTTAAAGATAATTTTTATTAAATAATAAATCATAAAATACATATCAGATTAAAAATGTGGTGTAACTTGTGTGGTGTAAGGTTTAGTAAGGTGCTTCTTATTTATGTATTTTATTTCATATTTTTATTTTATTTAATATGTATTTTATTTAATATTTTATGTAATATATATGTTGATGTTTTATATTGATTTTATATGATATTTAATGTTTTATGATTTTATTATTTAATAAACTACTTTTATTATTATTTAATAAACTATGATTACAAAATTTGAATGACTTGTGAAATAAATCTTCGCCTTACTAAATCGATGAGTCTACGTTATACTAAAAATGATTGAAACCGAAAAGATTAGCACAGACCCCTGACGCAAGGTGTGGGGACGCGTGGTGAAACGTCGCGAGTAGAAACGTCCTACCTCGTATAGAAATCTCGCCGAGCTATTCGGTACCTTACAAACGGACGACGTATCGATTTCACCTTACTAAACCTTACACCACACAAGTTACACCACATTTTTAATCTGATATGTATTTTATGATTTATTATTTAATAAAAATTATCTTTAAATTTTATTCTAATTTTGTATTAATTAACTTATTAACTTGTCAAATAAATTTAAATTATAACCAACTCGCTGCTTGGAGGCGTGGCCAACGATGTGGAACTCGACTCTCTCACCGCCTCAACCCCCATCCCTCCCCCCCCGCTTCGCGGGGGGGGCGGGGGAGGCGGCGAACGCAGTAGAATAGTATACGCGTGGAAAGTCGCGAACCCATGTGGAACCTCGCTTTGCGTTGAAAAATATACGCGTGGAAAGTCGCGCAAACCCATGTGGAACCTCGCTTTGCGTTGTAAAGTATACGCGTGGAAAGTCGCGCAAAGCCCCCGGGACCCCCTGCGCGATTGACCTAACTTGTATCCTTTTTAACATTTTCAATTTCGCGCACTTTTGACGCTGGCATGGTCAGCTGATCTGCAGTACATCACTGCGCATGCTCAGACAGTCTGTACATCGTCGGTACGACAGGTTTCATAACCCCGAAACTGTCAATTTTCAACACGTTATAACTGCGAGCGACGAATAGAGCGACGATTTTAACTTTCATATTCGTGTTTTACGGACCAAAATACGCAATATTGTGAAGTTTCAACGAAAACGGTGAGGAGGCCCGTATTCTTAAGTATTACCTAATATAAATAAATAAATTGTGTTAATATTTCATTATTTAATAATTGTGTACAAAAAGAGTGACATTTCTAAAAAAATTATCTTTTTAAAAAAAGGTAAAAAAAAAGTGCTAAGTCTGTATCAAAAGTACTTTGCAAAATAGTATAGTATTATTAACTTTAAAAAAACTATTAAAAAACGTGTTTAAAAAATAGTATAATTTTAATCTACACAAGTTATTTTAATCTAAACAAAATAGTTTATTTTAAACCATTTAAAAAACTGTAAGTTATTTTAATTATGCATTCTACAAAAATAATGATATCAATAAATTGTGCTAAGTAAAAATAAAAATTTATAAAAATATTTTAAAAAAAATGTCACAAAATAAAAAATAGTTGTTTTAATTTTTTTTATTATATCCCACTAAAATACTGATATCGAGAAATTATGCTAATTGAACATAAAAATTTAATATTTTTACAAAAAGTTATACATAATTGTTGTAATTTAAAAAAAATTATGGTATTACAACGTTGCCCCAACTTAATAAAACTTTTTGAAATAAAATACATATTTTTAAAATTTCTAGTATATGTATTAAAAGAAAAATTATATTAAATAAAAATAGTTCGAAAGTTTAATTTAAAAAAGAAAAACAAATAATGTAAAAATATAAAATTAAAAATTATTTACAAAAAATTAAAAATTAAAAATTAATGGAAAAATATAAAAATAAATATAAAAATAAAAAAATTTAATTAGAAGACTTAGAGCTGCTATAAAATGTTATTTTAAAAATTAGCAGCGCTAATTTTTTAATTAAATTTTTTTATTTTTATATTAATGTTTAATTTTTATATACATTTTTATATTTTTTCATTAATTTTTAATTTTTAATTTTTTGTAAATAATTTTTAATTTTATATTTTTACATTATTTGTTTTTTTTTTTTAAACTTTTGAACTATTTTTATTTAATATAATTTTTCTTTTAATACATATACTAGAAATTTTAAAAATATATTTTATTTCAAAAAGTTTTATTAAGTTGGGGCAACGTTGTAATACCATAATTTTTTTTAAATTAAAACAATTATGTATAACTTTTTGTAAAAATATTAAATTTTTATTTTCAAATAGCATAATTTCTCGATATCAATATTTTTTAGTAGGATATAATAAAAGAAATTAAAACAACTATTTTTTATAGTATTTTGTAACACTTTTTATTAAAATATTTTTATAAATTTTTATTTTTACTTACAAGGGAAGTGTCACGACTGTCCGGAACCGATTTGATTCTCCTTTAAATATGTTGTTATATATACAAATCTAAGAGACACGTATTTTTTTATATGGGCCACTTTTGACTTTTAAGGGGTAAAACACCCCTTTGAAAAAAAACGGTTTTTATCTTTCAAGGCGAATATCTTTGAAACTATTAGAGATAGAAAAAAAATTCAAACGGGGTATTAAATGGCTTGATGAGTACTACAAAATACTGTAAAAAAATTTTTTTTCTTTTTTTTTTTTTCAAAAAATCTTACCCCTTTAACTGTTTTTTCAAAATTTTTAATTTTTGTTTTCATCAAATTAAAGGTTATTTTTTAACGAATTCATCCATGTATATTAAAGTTATGTTGCGTAATATCATTTTTGAGAAATCATTACAAACCCCTCCGTATATACGTTATTCGTGCTCGTATCGTATCTACTATGTGCGTAAGTGTAATAATTATCGTCGAAATACAATATTTAAAAAAATGTTAAATTTGTACAAAAATAAGCTTTTATTTGTGGCGATAAAAAAAATTTGAAATTTTGAAAAAAGAGGAATGGAAATTTTGGATTGGAATATTTTAAAAATTAAAAAAATTTTTTTTGCACTGTCTTATAAAGTACTCCTAAAATCATTCAACTTTTATTACATGATATTTTTCTAACAATACAGATTATAAAAAATATTAAGAATTAGGGTAGAGTTTTTATTGTACCTTCTTAAAATTATTAAATTGTATTTATCTCTGTACCTTTTTTTTTTTTTTTTTTTTAACGTAGGGAAATCCTCATGGATACCCGTTCCCCGGGGGAGGAAACGGGTTATGCCGGACTCTTACCGGCTAAAACCCTACGGTGGCCCTCCTCGTGCGCGTTGCACGATATTACAACTTATTTAAATATTCGTGGTTTAAAAGTGGATATACGAACGAAAGACCAGAAGAATTTGAAAATCCAGTAGAATTCAGTTTTGACGAAACTTCAACAATATGTGATATCGAAGGTTGCAATAATTTAGCTGTAGTAAGATGTTCTTGGTGCAAACAGTCATTATGTTTAAAACATTTTTTCGTCGATTATCATTATTGTAATGTATATAATGAGTAAATAATAAAAAAAATAATATAAATTTATTATCTAGTAAAAAATATAAATGTATTATAATATATGTAAACATTTATTAATTATTTTATTATTAATTACGTGTAGATATTATTGCGCAAAATTAATGTATAAACTAATAAATAAACAAGATGTTAGAGCATTGGAATAAAAATAATAAAATAATAAGTTGTAAGAGAAAATAATCTTAAGATATTATAAGGAAATAATGTAGGTACAGAGATGAATGTTGCGTTCCCGTGGTCTCCCAAACGCGCACGAGGAGGGCCACCGTAGGGTTTTAGCCGGTAAGAGTCCGGCATAACCCGTTTCCTCCCCCGGGGAACGGGTATCCATGAGGATTTCCCTACGTTAAAAAAAAAAAAAAAAAAAAGGTACAGAGATAAATACAATTTAATAATTTTAAGAAGGTACAATAAAAACTCTACCCTAATTCTTAATATTTTTTATAATCTGTATTGTTAGAAAAATATCATGTAATAAAAGTTGAATGATTTTAGGAGTACTTTATAAGACAGTGCAAAAAAAATTTTTTTACAGTATTTTGTAGTACTCATCAAGCCATTTAATACCCCGTTTGAATTTTTTTTCTATCTCTAATAGTTTCAAAGATATTCGCCTTGAAAGATAAAAACCGTTTTTTTTCAAAGGGGTGTTTTACCCCTTAAAAGTCAAAAGTGGCCCATATAAAAAAATACGTGTCTCTTAGATTTGTATATATAACAACATATTTAAAGGAGAATCAAATCGGTTCCGGACAGTCGTGACACTTCCCTTGTTAGCACAATTTGTTGATATCCTTATTTTGGTAGAATGTATAATTAAAATAACTTATAGTTTTTTTTTTTTATTGGTTTAAAATAATCCATTTTGTTTAGATTAAATAACTTGTGTAGATTAAAATTACACTATTTTGGAAATAAGTTTTTTAAAGTTAATAATGCTATACTATTTTGCAAAAATTCTTTTTGACATAGACTTAGAACCTTTTTTTTTAATTTTGAATAACCCCAAATTAAATACTTTTAAAGAGACTGACAAAAGCCACATAAGACCATATAATTTAAAAACTCAGTAATACCATACGATGATGGAAGCAGTTTTCTGAAAAACTGAAAGAGGGGGATAATTAGTACTCTAATTTTCTGTCTTTTTCTGCCGTATAAAAGTCATTACATCAATTGTGCAGAAAACGGATTATTTATTCATGAGCATTCAGTTAATTGCTCAGCGAAACATCAGGGAATCATTAGGTGATGTGCTAGTTAGATTTCAATTAATTGCCAATGAAATTTACAGTGTTTTGAACAATTTCGTTGTTTTTGAGCATGAATAAATAATTTGAGCAATTTCTAAAACTACTTAATTGTAAACTGATTTTAATTTTTGCTATGTAGAAATATAAAATAATTTGATTTGTTTAAAATGTCGTGCATTGAAAAAATGTTGTTAATAGTCCAAGTGTTTGACGCAAGTTGGCAGTCAAATATATTTCAACACATATTTTAAAAACACGTTTCAATGTAAATTTAAAAATATATTGAATAACAAGCAGAACTATAAGATGTGACAGTTAGGTTTAAAACATACCGCAAATATTTACATACACAAGGAATCATATCTCTTTCCTTTCGATCTTCTATGACCAGTTTACAAATGATTCGTCAAGTGATCTTATCGAGAGATTATAATTAGTATTGAAAGGTGATAAATATTAAAACTTCAGCATTGAATTTAAAAGAACACTTACTCCATTGTCGGTATGTATACATTCCAAAAACGTTTAAAATATTAAGGAGTATAAAATAAATACAATGATACAGTAATATCTGAGTAAAGTAAATATATTTGACAGCAATATGTACTTATTAAAAAATTAACATTATCACAATTAATATTAGAATATTGAGGAATAACTATTATCACACATTTTGTTATTCGGTTATTTTTTTACAAGCCACTTAAAATTAATCGTTAATTATAAGTTAAAGATGCCGAACAGAAGAGCACTCATATGGAACTTGTTCGAAGTCTCGACAGAGGACAAGAATTATGCAAGATGCAAACAATGTAAAAAACCTATAACAATAAAAAGCAAAACAGCAGCAGCCAATTTACGTCACCACTTAAATCATTGCCCGTAAGTACACATTCAAGAAACATTGACGAGTATAAAATAAATATAATATTAAAATAATGTATAAGATAAAATAATATATAAGAAAATTGTGAATGATAACGATAATGTACAATTATTTTAAAAAATAATTAATTTTACACTTTGTTGCATTTATTCTTTTATCAGCAACTTTGACCCATCAAAAATTAAAAAATCGATTAAAAAAGGGCCACCCATATGGGACGAGTACGACAAAATGAATGACAATCGGATGAGATGCAAACGATGTGGAACACTTATAACGTTATTCAAATGTAGTTCAACATCCAATTTACGTCGACACTTTCGTAGGTGTTCGTAAGTACACATCCCAAAAGCATAAAAACTTTAACGTCCTTATAGTAATTATATGCAGTTTTGATTGAAAAAGCATTATTGTTCGTCTATGTGTTTAATTTATTGTGAAACTTCTCGAAATAAAATAAAACTGACTTTTAGCAACTTTCGACAAAAATGCAAAAGTAGAATACAAATAAATATCTCATCAAGAAATCTTTGCAAAAATAAAAAATGTACGCCAAGTACATATTTAAAAATATACTTAAAAGTATATATATCATTAAATAAAAAGTGTCTTTTGTTTGAAGCGCAAGCGGTACTTACCGACTCTGTTTTATCGATGTTTAACAGTGCAATCGTAACCGGCGGTGACGTTAACTTTCTTTTTTGGCGCGCGTGTGAATGCGAAGATGTGTCAGTAGTAGTCGTGTTTCGTTCAATAGAAAAAACAGTGTTACTAATTGTAAGGTCCGCAAATATGATTTTTAATAAAGGATTGTTTAATTTGATTGGAATGAGTTCTAATACTATTCGTACATCTTTCTATGTTAGAAATAGAAATAGAAAAAATCAATTTAATTAACCAAGCATTATTTAAAAAATCATTATATTAAGGGATAACGTTTTTGGAAATATTAATTAATTAAATTTTATTGTATTTTCCTGTGATTCTTTTTATGACTTCATACTAATTCTTAATTACATAAAATCGATTTTAAATCAAAATAAAAACTTGTATATGCAACATGTACCTAGGTTTGATGTGTTTATGTAAACCGGCCAATTTGAACCCATGTGGAAACGTATAATAATAGATTTCATTTCGCACTGAAAGCAGAAAGAAGTGTGGAGTGGATCTCTCATCCCTTTGCGTGGAGAGTTGAAAACTTATGAAGAATCATTTCATATAAAGGAATGACTTTTTAAGGAATGGGAAAAATGAGAAAAGGCGCGTTTAAAACCTAAGACTTTAAAAAATCTAGTTTTTTACAGTTAAAAAATTTAGTTTAGCTTAGGCTAAACTAGCTTGGCCTAAAATCGGGGGTTTCACCGATATATATATTTCTGCAATTAGTAGGTTTACTTTAAAATTTAATACAGAATTCGATTTTATACGTTATCTGCAATATATGAATAAATAAATGAGTAAATTTTACAATAAAAATTTTACAATAAAAATGTTATATAAGTTTGAAATTCTTTGATTTTAATTGTTAATTACGATATTACACACAAAAAACATTAACGAAACATTATTAATGTTTCATTTTTGCCTATAGTAAATGTTATACAAACATTTATTTAAAAGAAAGTCAAAAGTTATTATGTATATTAAATGTGTTTTCTATTTGATTAATCTTACTGTATGTATATGCAGATCTCGGACATCTTCAAGCTCAATAGGAGGCAACGACTTCAATGAGTTACAAATACAAAGTGGACAAAAAAATACTATGACACAACCAAAAAAGAGAAAAGAAAAGAAAGAGAAACGAAAGAGAAAAAAAAGAAAGGATTCTGATGAGTAATTATTTATTGTACTTAAACTATAGAACGTAAAGAAGAATTACAAATTATAAATTATTTTTACTAATTAAATATTGACTTTATCAATTTACTTAATAAACGTAAATCGTATACATATGAAAAACGTTGATGCCAGATGTGGTGATACAAAACATTTATTTGTGACGAGACACTTTATTCTGTTTTATTAATAGTTATCAAATTATAGATTCAAATCCAAGAATTCATATATTTTCTATTTATTATAATTTCTCTTAAATTTGCATCATTACGTTATTATTATATTTTAATTTTATATTTGAATTTTTATTCTAATGGAAACATACAAGGTGCTTGAAATATTTTAGACAGGTAGACTAGTAACAAGGAAATAAAAAATTTTCTATTTCTATAAAAATTTTGCAACAATTTAAAGAAAAAGTAAACACTCTTGCAACAAGAACTGAAAGGTGTTCACGTTCAACAAATGACCAATGCGCTAGACTCTTCTGTCGATCAATCGGATATTCGCATATCTTTATTAATCAATTTCTCAATAAATATTAATGCAATCGCAAAATGATAAAAAACTTTTATATGTATTAAGCATTTGAGTTAACTCTTTACCAACTTACGAACAGTTTTCATCTACTCGTATTACTAGATATCGCATACATATTCTCTAGAATGTGTCATTCTACTTTAATTTTTAACTTTCGCATCAAAATATCTAAAAAATGTTAGAATTTACAAAAGAATATGTAGACATAAAATTTTTAGCGTTTTAAGCAAACAATCCGATGCGCTTTACGATATTCTTCACTAATTTAATGGGTTTTTCGAATCAGGACCCATTTAGCTCCAATCAGAACCGAAACGAATATTAAAAATGACATTCTCCTTTTTATTGCGGGTTGGTTCTACGCAAAAATATAATTTTTAATATAATTTTTTTCTTTCTTTGTTTCGTTGTTTTGTTTCTCCTTCAAGCTTAAAATGTCGTTCAAAGTTAAAAACTAATCAAACTCAAATCAATTATTAAAAATGGAAATTCCTTTCCTCATATTGCATGGTAGACTTAATTTATGATTGGAAAATAACTGTGAACATTTGGTGTGGAGTAATAGATCCACTGACCTTATCTTTATCTGGCTGGACCAGAATTGGATCTTGCTTTATTTCCTGGTAGACAGATTTTGCGTTATTTGGTAGAATTAACAGTATATCTTTCCTTAGTTGGCTGGATGATAATTAGATCTCATATATTTTTATTAACTTAATTATACATAAATCCTTACACAAGCTTGGAAAATAACTTTTATTTTTTGAGAAATAACGTTTTGATTCATGAGACATAATTTCAAACGATAACTTTGGAGTGAAGGAAAGGTGAAACGTAAAGAAACAAAGTATCTTATACAATATTTGTGTAAAATCAAAATCTGCAATAAGAAAAGGGGTTCTTATATAAAAAATTCGACTTAGGCCTAATTGACTTAAAATAGGTTCCGAAACAACTTTTAGCATTTATTATTCGTTTGGAACTCTAAAAATTTTGTATCTATATGTTTCTCATCATTTTCTAGATGTTTTTTTAAGAAAGTTAAAATGGCAAACTCTGTATAATGCGTATAATATACATGTATATTTGATAAGTTTATTATATTCTTAATATTTTTTAAAGTTAATTTAACATTTTTATATTTTATGATAAAAGTAACAATGAACAAAGGAGTTATATCTCGCTTAGCATTATGGGAAGTCATAAAATTAAACAAATTAAATTTGAACGAAAAACATTTTAACATAGAAAGAATAAAATTAAAAGCATCGAATTTAGAATATATTATTCAATCTGTAAATTTTATTTCCACATAAATATTAATCAACGTGAAATCAATTACGTTATAGCGCGGTGCCATTCTGAAGAGTATCGTAAAGCGGGATGACTGCAATAAGTTATTTACTTTGTGCACATATCTTTTAAGTACAAGTTTCAAAAATTTTTTTTTACATGTATAAAATGCAAATATATTATAAATAGAAAAATCAAATATAAATATGAATATATAATGTTTATTTAAAAATTAAAAAATTAAATGTTTTAGAAATACACGAATAATAATTTATACACTTAATTTATATTTTATAAATTAAAGTAACAATGAACAAAGGTTATATCTCGCTTAGTATAATGGGAGTCGCATTCAATTAAAAAAATTGAATTTGATTTGCTTGCGGAAATAACATAGAATAATGACGAATTAAGTTAAAAGCATCACCAATTTAGAATATATTATTCAATCTGTAAATTTTATTTCCACATAAATATTAATCAACGTGCATTGAGCAATTACGTTATAGCGCAATCTCAAGGTAAAAGCCATTCTGAAGAGTATCGTAAAGCGGGATGACTGCAATAAGTTATTTTTCACTTTGTTATACAATACTATCTTTTAAGTACAAGTTTCAAGAAATTTTTTTTTACATGTATAAAATGCAAATATATTATAAATAGAAAAATCAAATATAAATATGATATATATAATGTTTTTATTTAAAAATTAAAAATTTAAATGTTTTAGAAATACACTATTGAATAATCCAATCAACTAAACACTCATTCTTGAAATTTATAACTTTCTCTAAAAAGATAAAAATTAAATAATTGTTCAATCACATTATCTACTCCGTTAATTACTCACTTGTATAATTACAGATCGCATTCAGATTCAGAAATTGATGAAGATTTGCTTGCGGAAATAATATCTAGAATAATGACGAATTATAGTTTGATAATAGGACCACCAGACGTTGTTGATAAGTAATTTATAATTTTGTTATTTTAAATATTAATTATTATGTTAAATATTTTATTTTTTTAATTGTTCTTTATATAAATACAGAAATGCATTGAGCACTTCCAAATCAACGGGATAAGATTTTCATGGTACTAAGCAATCTCAAGGTAAAAACTAAGCAATCTCAAGGTAAAAAACAAATTAGACAAAACAGCTTCAAAAAGAAACAGGAAGAGAAGGACTTAAATTTAGTATAATTATTTTCTTTACTAGTATTATGTAATGTGTATAAAAATATATTACAAATTAATCGTTGACATTCTTATCTGTTAACACAATTATATTATTTGGGATACATATGGCTAATACACCGCTAAATATTCATTCATAATAGAACTTTCTAGTTTTTATTGTTCTCTAAAAATGTATTCAGATAGTAAATTATTTATAAACATGACATGATATTGATTTTGGCCGTACGAAGTAACAAGAAATATTTTTAAATGTTTTAAAAACATTTTAGTAAATTAAAAATTCAAAAGATAATCTTTCTTCGCCAGCGGTTAAAATCAAATAAAACAACAATTGTTGACAGCAACCTGACCACCATTAGCTTTTTTTGCATGTTTCTTTTGACCCTTGGTTTGGTCCTCTTTCAGACAAAATTAGATCAATCGCGCATTTCCACTAAAAGTGGGACTAAAATTATAAATAATAAGTTACATCTGCATTTTTACATTTTTACGACATGTTTATCATTTTATAGCTTGCAACTTGCTGTACGTTGTGGTAGACCGAGCGGTGTTACTATCTGACAAACAATTTCATGACACAAACATTTCCATTATTAGAGAAATTCTCACAAAAACAAATAGTTACCCATTAGAGTTCACTAATAAACACATAAAACAAAAGACTTAAGAGTTTAAAAACAGACAAAATAGACAATAGGACAAATCACAATAATTTCGACGCGAGAAGTTGCTATCGGTTCCTTATTCTAAAAGAAATAGTGACGAGGTTGGTAGAGTATTAAGGAAGATTAATCTTGACGCTGTGTCTACCATTCCAATAAAATCTTAATTATCTAATAAAAAGGGTGCTGACACAATAAATCAAACCTTGACTGAAATAGTATAAAAAATAGATTGCAAAAACTGTAACAGTAATTTTATATAGGCCAAACAAAAAGACATCTTGGAGACCAGATTGAAAGAGCATAGAAGTGACAACAAACCTATGATAATTATTCGGTAGTTATAGCTGGTCTTCCCTACGGACGTTGATTGGCAAATCAACTGTTTTACACAAAGAAAGACACACTAAAGAAATTGCCGAAATGATGTACATAAAAATACAATACAACTATTAATTTACAAAAGGACACGGAGAGCCTTCTTTAATCTATGACGGTGTAATTATTTTATAGAGATCATAGAGTTTTGTTTTTATCCATCTGGTGTTTGTTTCGTGCACACAGATAAACGCACTTTTTGTTGATATTTATACCTGACATGTTTGTTAAAGACGTAGAATGTTAGGGAGCGTTACTTTACAGTCTCGAATTTGCCGTCATCGATGTAGGACGGGCATTGTGTTCACATTGACACCGCACTTTTGACGTTATATTTAGACTCCTTTCGACACAACGTACTGTAAGTTGCAAATATAAAATGATAAACATGTGTCGTAAAATGTAAAAATACAGATGTAACTTATTAGTTGTAATTTTGGTCACTTTTAGTGGAAATGTGCTGTTGATCTAATTAATTTTGTCTGAAGAGGACCCAAACCAAAGTCAGAAGCAGCAATAAAGCTATTAATAGTGCCAGGTTGCTGTCAACAATTGTTGTTTTATTTGATTAAAAGAAATGTTTAAAAATGTTAAAATTAATGGAATTTACTACTTCTTTTTATTTAAAAACACTTATTTATTTTAGTAAATAAATGTTTTATTAACACTTTATATATTTCGTATTTTTCTAATATTATAAAACATTATAAAATAAATATATTTTGTGTATTACTACAAGTCAGAAACTTAAACAAACAGATTCTAGTAAAATATTCTTTTCACCGCTAATAATCACTAAATGTGTGAGTATTTAAGTGATAAATAACAAGTTAGTTGTTCAATGTACTCTTAATAAAGTATAAACTATTGATGCCATAATTTAAATATAAAAATATTGTTTAAATATAAGTTAAGAACAAAATATTATGATTATTATGAGTTTTAAAAAGTTGATATCAAATTACGTAGGATAAATATTAGAACAACAAAAGTGTACTAAGTATATTGCGAATATGTCAAATATTTAATCTCTTTACGCTTTAACTTTATAAGTAGAGCGCATATATGTGAAAGTAAATCCTGTAGGAACAATAAATTTAATAAATTTAAAGCATTTTAGAAATTGTAAGTTTTAGAATTATGTTATATTTTAATCATCGCTTTTAGATCATTTATGCATCACTTTAGCATCAGTTCAAACATCACTTTTAAAAGCATCATTTTAGAAGCATCACTGGCATTATTGGCCTCTGAATTACTATCGCTGTAGTTGTTCAGTTCTTTTATCATCATTGTATTTCTATAATGTTAAAAGAAAACGTATAAAATGTTTTACAGGTGATGATGACATATATTGAATATAATTAATTCGTATTTGGATGTTTTATTGCTTCTCTAAACAAATATTGCACATAATCGAATCTAATCTTTTATAAATGCGTCAAATAAAAATGTAATTTTAGCATTACTTTGCTAATTTGTAACTCCTATCCGACCATATCCCATTTCAAGATGAATAAAATCGTTCAGCAGCTTTGAAAAACAGAAAGGTCCAATTTCGGTATTTATTTTATTTATTTAATGATATTTATTTTGGTCATTAAATGTTGTTTTATCTTTACTGTGTTATTTGGTAGTTATCCGACATTTATTTAAATTTGACGTTAATCATTTTTCTTTATATCGTTATTTATATTTAATTTTGTATTGTATATTTATATCTTATAGTTTAATTTTATTCTATTATTTATTATTATAATATTTAAGTTTATAATTCAATTTTCTTTCTCGGTAAATATGTATATATTGGACAATTTTAATATTTTGCTATTTTCTGGAAAATATATATTTTTATATTTCACGATAAGAACATGTTGCGGTTACTTTGTACATATCTCATCCTTATTCAAGTTTAGAAATAAATGTTTTTGAAATGCAAGCATGTACGTAATGGCAGAAATGTAAATAATAAATTTAAGTATTATCAATTTGATAGTAATTTATTAAATTGATAATATTGACAACAGTAGTATTAGAACAGCTGAGATCTATCATCGATAACACAAATCAATGTAAAACAGGAGCGTCGGTGCGAGTCTGTTGGTGAACAGTGGGACCTCCTTAGTGGGAGAGAAATAAATCTGAACGATGGCTTCGACAGGTCGGTGTTTGTCTCATCATTTGCGCTCGTGTCAGTATTTTCGATTCGTTGCGATTACTTAAATAATTTAACTAGACCAAATTCATACAAAGGGAACAAGGGTTCTCAATATTGTAACAGAAAGTCAGAATAAATACAGTCCACTTATAATACTAATTATCTTACGAACAATTCGTGTGATCGGTACACAAACAGTAATTTAAAAATAAAATTTTAAATAATCAGTAGGTTCTCAACAATATATACAAAACATAAATACAATTATTCTGTTGCATTTTCACATAGTTAATCACTTCTTATATAAATTGGTCCCATTCAAGTTCAGACTCTAATTAAGATTTGCATGAAACTCAGTATAAAATTAAAGCAGTGTAAATATTATACTTGAAAGAATAGTTGTTATTGACTGAGCAATATGAACATATTTATTATTGCAAATATTAATTCTTTATTGGTTTCATTTAGTCTTTTATCACTTTTATATAATATAAATTTAGAAATGCACGGACACTTTGAGATGATTCAATAAGAGATCAATAAGAGTTGAAAATTTTCACAGAACTATGCAATTTTAAAGAGATATTATTCGAATAAAGCGGAAAGCAATAAGAAGAAATAGAAAATAATTTTGTTCAAATAATTTTTGCTTTACTTATATATTACAAAACGTATATGAAACGTATATAGGTATATTGAATGTTGGTAAGTATATTAGATATTTGTTTTCATTATAATTTATAATATTATCATTCTCATTTAGAAATTCTCTTGAGAAACGTGACGTTATATTTGACTCTTACTATTTTGTTCAATTAAAACTAATGTAATTCATTGCACAATGTCATTTTATGCAATATATCAATTCGTGCACAGTGTCATTTTTATACTGAATATCATCTCTAAATAATAAATTTTTATATCTTATTTTACGGATATAAATTTAAATTTATATTATAAATATAAACATTAAATATAGGTATCGTACATACATACATATAATTTTGTATAAATGTAGATAATTTTGTAACGATTGTCACAATAATAACCGCGTGTCATATTTATAACATTAAAATCAAGTTATCATCTAGTTGTATGTGAAAAATAAATTTTATATTAACTATAACGAGATAATGTATTGTGATAGCATATATGTATGTGACTTTTATATGACTTATTTGTTTAAGAAAAACTTTGATTACGCTATTGTAAAATATTAATCTTTTGAAAATCAAACTGAACAACCTTCGTTTAAAAACAACTAATAAATAGAGGACGGATGCATAAGATTCGCGATGCAGAGACACGGAGACTGATAGTCTGAGCGCTCGGATATACGGACTAACTAGGACTTTATGTTTAAATATGAATAATCTTCTCTTTATGATGTCAAAACTCAGAGGAAATAATAAGGCAATATTGACGTGCAAACTGGCAATTGATACATTTATTAAAGATCTGATATTTCGACCATAAGATTTGGTCCTTTTCAAGTGTATAATTTACGAGTGTAACGGGATTACATTATAATATAAAATTGAAAAATTGAGATGTTAAAATGTCTGGCAATTAAATACGTCAGCTATTTCATGACCGCTAAAAACAGATCATGCTTCGTACGATACGAAGAAAAAGAATTACAAAGTATTACAATTATTGATACTAATTTAATTATTAATTGACTGATTATTAATTATAATTAAACTATTAATTAATTATTTTGTTAGATTTTGGTTAAATAGAAAATCGTGAAAAGTTTAAGGGAGGTTCTGGTAATCGAAAAATCGATTTTTGCATAATTGTAATCCTTATGATGTGGAGAATAAGTGGGCAAGCATTTTACCGGAAGAAAACATTTTACGAGATACAGCTTATCGAACATGCAGTCCGCCAGTAGAAGTATAAACGGGCGCTTAGGTTTACAAGGCCAAGTGAAAAATGGGTTACCATTACAACAACATCACGAAGAAGAAGGAAGAAATAATGTATGGTCCTGGAATAGCAGCAGATTAGATGTAAGTTGACAAAAATTTAATACGATTTTACTTCATTTAAACTTAAAGCGTGTTTCTCGAAACAATCGGTACCTGGCGCATAGGGGCCTTCAGCTAACTTAGGGATAAACGATTTCCAATAGTATGACGAGAGAAACAAAGAAGGAGGTGTTAATTTCCAGAGTGGACCTTATAGAAACGTTTTTTTAATTATTACCATCATTTTCGAACGTTGAAGTGCAAAAAATAGGAAAATCAAAGGGTTTCACGAAAAAGGCTGTATTTTGTTATAAGAGCGTTTTAAAAATCGAAAAATCATAAAGCCCCCAAAATTTATCTATTTTAATAATCTTTTTCATTTGGTCATTTCAGAACAACTGGTGAGCCTGTGGAACGCCCTGCGCACGTCCACCAATGCCGCTTGCTGCTTCAATTCAATCAACAGCTGGAGCTGCCATTTTAATTATTTTGCTTACATTAGCAATAATATTTCCTTATTCTTGTAAAAAAAAAAAGCTTTTTAAAAAGAAACATTATAATATTACTATATGATTACGATTTATTATTATCTCAGATAGTAAAACATCTTATAATTGTCTTTGAATGTCGTAGATATCAAGAAAGTTGTCCAGAATGTTCTCAGATTAGTTGTGAATGTTTTCATGCTAAAGAGATATGATTTTAAAGCAATACACACGTATTCATGATCTTTAAATATTTTTTTTTTAAATCACGTTAAAATTTTAATAATGTATTCTTTTAATATAAATAAAAAAAAAAAATTGATATTCTTCTCTTTTTTTGATTGGTGATCCAGTAAGAAAAAAATAACGCGATTATATTTCAAGGAAACTTTTTTTATTAATGCTCACAGTAAAAAAAGCAAAAGCATTTTTAAAAACAAAATAACATCTAAAAGTATAAAAATCGAATATTTTTGCAATACTGATCTAGCGCTTAAAAGTAAATAAGAAGTAAATGTAACATAATGCATGTTAATACACGATGTAACTTTGTTTAAAATTGTTAACATAAAATAAACTACGCATTCCTTGTGAGATCAAGTTTCTCCTCTTCCTGCTTAATCATTCACAATTTGCATTACAAGTTCTATACTAACGAGATAAGTTCTTTTGTAGCATGTGGCTAGTATCCTGACCTTCAACTTCTCATCTTCGCAATAAATATGTAATTACACACAGAAACGGAAAATGTAGTTCAACTCCATATAACTTACGAAATGAATTATTGTTTTGTGTGCTGATCTTAAGAAAAAGCGTGATGACATTCACTTATATACAAATGAAAAAAAATATGTACTGCAGATATGAATAACGCCGCAATTTAAATACATTAGTGTGCTATTTTTTATAAGATATAAAACTTTTATAAAATGGTTTAATGTTATGGCATGTTAGAGTTTTTTTTGTGCCTGTTACAATAATAATATGTAATTTATTGGGCTCCTAATTCGATATATCTACATTGATACACATTAAATTGAGTACAATTTTTCTATAAAATAACATAAATCATAAAAAATAATTCCCCATCAACACACTGTACACGAGCATAATCAATAGCCATTGCAATAAATGAGGGCTTCAAAAGTCATCTATTATTTAT
>CABEGB010001256.1:34041-128620 GCA_901521435.1 Crematogaster levior | reverse complement strand
TGACAGATTGGCTGAAAAGCCTTCACGTAGCCAACACCTGTCAATAACATATTAATATTTATCTTAAATTACTGGCGAAAAGAAAGATATTTTTCCAAATTATCTACGATGTAGCATAGGCTTTTTTTGATAAGATGTACCATTTATTTTTTATAAATTTTCTAAGTTAAAATTTTTATACAAAAACCAACATGTTTTTAAATACTGCCCTCATTTGCGTTAAAAATTTTTCTAATTTTTTCTATGCTCTACATCATAGATATCATTTAATTAAAAAATCCTTAACTTTTTGACATTGAACTCTGAAGATGAACTCTGGCGAAACCATTGATTCCACCATCTGAGCGCGTCACGGAAAAAGGACTTTACAGGATAACACATAATTTCGCCATTTTATTTTTAATTAATTTTTACACTATTCATTAATGTATTGTAAATAGTTATAATAACAAAAAATGTTTGTGTAATAGTTGCGTCAAAAAAATTTTTTTATTTTAATGAATTTTCTTCCCAAGGTGGTCTAACCCCTTAATATTTGTTCAGTGGTACATTTCTAGCTCTGCAAAGATTTTCGTTTGTCCTTGTAACAACACGTTAATCCGCAAGGAGCGTGGAATATACATAGAAATTCACACAAACAAAAATTATTTGACACTAAGATCCAGACCGTAAATGGCTTGTTATTTATGTAAACTATTTCAGCTTGGTAGGACAAGATACAAGTTTGAACGCAAGTCACTTTAAGTAGGAGTTATAATATCAGCGTTATTAAGTCGAAGTTAGAAACCGTGTAAACATAGTGAGTGTAAAGTTTTACAGTATAAAAATATATCTTGTATAAAATTATATTTGTTAGTACAGCACAGATAAAATGAAAATCCGATGTGAACGTGTTAATGTTTTATAATTATAGTGTGTAGTTTATATATTTATAGAGTATAATTTTAATGTGTTTTGGATGTTTAGTAGGCAAATTTCGACATTAGTGTCGCTTTCGTGTCGTTAACGTTATTGAAACCTGCCATATTTTGATTCGAATGAGAACGCGAGCGAGTGACTACCTATAAAGTGTTGTTTTTAGAATCATCCCTCGAGCATGGGCTCGAGCAGAAGATCTGGCTCCGGCGGGAGCCGAGCGAACGCTGGCGTTCTCAAGGAGCGTGCCAACATGTCGTTCATGCTAGTCGTCATGTTTTTCGCCGTATTCGGCCTGATCGTCCTCACGGAGATATTCCTGATCGACGAGAGGCGCGGCGTGAGCATCGGTGGCACGGGGGTACTCGGGGGTCACAGGAGTGGTCATCGATTGCCAGCTGCGCCCGATCGTCCAGATTACGGAGAAGTAGGAGTAAGTATCCAGAGAGAGAGAGAGAGAGAGAGAGAGAGAGAGAGAGGAGCTATTCCTCACTATCTCGACGATTAATGTAACTTCGTACTGGCTGATTCGGCTCCAATTGCTTTTCCCGATAAATTCTCATCTTCGCATTTATATCATTCTCTATAATAATTCTATAATAACTCCTCATCACACTTGCAAACATGTAAACGTTTCAAATATTTGGTAATCTGAAAAATTGAATTTTTTTTATATTAAAATTAATTCGATGTATTAAATTAACGCGAGTATGACAAAAAATTATTTTACGGTCTAATATTAGAAAAGTGGTTGTCATCATTACTTTTATATTATTATTCTTTTATTAAATATGACAGTTATTAGTTTGAATTTTACAGTACATTTTCTGGCTGGGTCAATACTACAATTTTCAATTTTGTTTAATAAAAATGTTTTATTTTTTCGAGTTCTTCGTAATTTTATATAAAACATATATAATATTTTATTTATTATATTATTATGTTGTTATTAATCTTCTTGCCCTCTTATTATTTCTTAGTCTTTTAAATTTATTTATCACTCTCGTATTAGTTTCGAAACATTTATTTCCTAAGTTAAAAGACGTAAGTTTTTTTCTAGAATGAGGAATAGAGTCGTTGACTTTATACATTTCTTTTTCTTCACGAGAGAACATGAACAAACACACACAAAGTATAATAGCAAAAACTCGGACGAGAAGGCCGAAAACTTTACTTACCACGTACAACATCGATTTCTCGAGCGAGTACACCTCGTTCTTTTCCCTTCCTTCCTTTTCCTTCGTCGATATCTGTACCTGGGTATATAGTTTATGCACCTTTAGCGTCTAGTACCGGACGCGAGCCTCCAAGAACTTTGAGGAAAAAATAGCTCTGCACAGCAGCTTGCTTGAACGACGTCCCAACGTGGTTCAGGAAAAGACATACGACCGCAGTGGAAAAGTTTAACCGGATACGAGTGAGCGACCACCTGACAAATTAGTTTGCTCGATCCCGCGAAACTTTCTTCATCCGTTTACATTGCCCGTTAAGATACCACGAGAAAAGCTCGAGTATTTTAAAACTCGTCTCGCAACTTGACCGTTCTAAGAATCTTTAAGTTTAAAACCCACAATTTGATTTGACTTCGAAGAGACAAACTGATTTTGTAAATCTTGCTCTATTAATTGGCTTTAGAAAAAAATTTGTTTAAAGTTAGTAGTAATGAAAATACCAGCATTTAGCATTTAGTGATAATGAAAGTCTATTCACTTAGTAGTAATGAAAATACTGCTTATTTCAGTATTTCAAATATAAGGATCTAACTTTTTAGGGAGAACTCAAATTTTTTCTTTTTAAATTCTGGTTGGATAGGTATAATTTTATAGAGAGAAAGAGAGAGAGAGATATATTTTGCATTATCATTTTGTAGATACGGATGTCCTGTGACCCTCAAGCTGACGTGATTGGCGACTATTACGCGACCTTCTTCCCTCCGTCCAATTATTCATTCCTTGCTATAGACATGTAGTGATGACCAATCAATATTAACTGAAAAACACATAAATAATCTTGATATTTCCAGGCCGAAGATTACGCCGGTTTGAAGGGTAGCTTTGACGAACACGTCGGGTTACTGGTACGCGGGGAGGACGGGGGCCAGAAGACGATAATACACCCGGATCCGCGTGGCTTACCGAGCTTACCGCCCAGCTTGGAAGCTCGTTTACCGCAACTGGATCAAAATCTAAAGGTCACGCATGCCGAATGGTTGCCAGTCACTAACACAAGGTTCGTCCGTTTGTGCGAGATAATCACGTAACTCATTAGTAAATTGAACTTATCTTTTTCTTTAATTTTCTTTCATTTTTAAGTTTTCAGCTTTTCGAAATCGCACATTAACCATGCAATAAATAAATTTTGTTTTAAGATGTATTATTTTTACAGCGTCGTTATTTCTATTTAGCGTATTTAATTCTATTGCTTCTTAATGGCTCAAAATAGTCCTCCTTTATTCTCTACTTCAAGTAGAGAATAAAAATCCATATAATACTTCAAGATAAAACATAAAGCATTAAAATTTACAATAATGTAATTTTTATTGTCTTAATATTTATATTTACACATTTTTAACAAAAAAACATGAATTGTCTTGGTTGTCGAATATATAATTTTCTTCAAAACTATAACTAAACACACACACACAATCAACAAGCCAATTGTTATACATTTTATATTTTTTTTTACACGTAGGATTTTAGAAAGGCCAATTTATTGAAAATTTAACATTTTATTCCACAGTTTTACTTTATTATTTTATATATCTTTTATATATAGCTTTAGATTTTAGATATATAGCTTTAGATTTTAGATACATCGTGCAATTAAACAAAGATTTTTATTAGTTATTAATTTAAATTGCCTCATGTATACTCTGCACACAGTTGAATGGAGATAATAAGATGTGTGTTTGATCCAGGTTCAAATTTTTCGTTTATTCGGCATATTTCGACAACAGAGTTAGCGGTGCGGGTACGCCGGCTGGCAAAAGTCAGGGTGTAGTACGTGTGATTAGCGCTACAAAAACCAGAGGACCGGAACGCGTCTGGTGTAGGCTCTGGTACCGACAGCAAAATGGCGCAAACGTCACTGCCTCGGTAACAGTAGCTGCCAAAGTTAAGGTATGCTCTTTCCGGAGGAACAATGTTATGTCAACATCTATCTGTCCTTAACTCGAAAGAATAGAGTCACGATATCATTTCAATATCAATATTTCAAATAAATAACTATGGAATATGTCATTTTCGGTCCGCGCTTGGTATAGCATAGTAATAATATATCTGTAAATATTGTATACTTTTTTTCCAACTCTGTAAATTGCGCGCCGATTCTTTGTCGGTCTTAAAAGACAGCACTTCGTTAGATTGGTAAATCTACATATTTTATCTATATATTTCGATTAATCGATTTAATTTTCGATGCTAGTAAGCATATTTAAAAATTACTGTAAAGAATTTACTGCGAAAATATCACCAAGATTCGAACCTGGTACCTCCCGGGAGACTTGGTTGACTCTATACGGAAAGGACCAGGCTCGATTTGGCCAATTTTCGGCCCCCATTATCGCATTATAATTACGTAAGAGTGCTAAGATTTTATCCTTTCTTTCGTCTCAAGCTGTATTTGAATCCGGTTAAATCATACAAAAATCACGGAATTTCGTCGCTCAAGCTCATGTTGCACTACCGGCCCACAGTTTAATCAAGGCCATATTAATCGAGCATACTTCTGACATCGTCACACGAATTATATACGAGTTTCAAGATGTACTCTTTCGTGTATTTGCCTCAACCTGCGTTTGAATCCGGTTAAATCATGCAAAAATCGATGAATTTCGTCATTTAAGTTAATGTTGCACTACTAAGGTACCGATAATCAATACGACATGGTTTGTGCACAACTCTAGAATTATCATACGACTCATACAAGTGGATTTGATTTCGATAGTGGCGTTTTCCCCCGCGATTTCTTATAGACTGTTGATATCAACATTTTGGTACATTAGACACTCCCCCTTCCATGTGACGTTATTTTTTCGATCGGAAATCATGTTTTCTCATATCTTACTAACCCTAGAAGATATTCCAATGAAAATCAATTGAATCGGTTGGGGGCCGAAAATCGGCCAAATCGAGCCTGGTCCTTTGCAAATATGTAAGATAAAAGAAATGAAATATAATAAAGTGTTTTTGAAAAAAAATGTATATCTCTATATAATTGTATAAATTGGAGGATAAAAATAATAATTTAAAATGTTATAAAAGAGAAATTGTTTTCAAGAAACACGAGAAACGTTCAAAAAACTTTAAGTCCTTTAACATATTCAATATACATATATTCAAAAGAGAGAGAAATATTGTATATTCAAAAGACTTCCAAAAGGAGAGTGTTTTTTGTTTTTGAATTATTAAATGATACGAAAACCTTCATCGAATATTTAAAATAACTCTGTGTTTGAAATAATTCTTGAGCGTACGTCGTTACTTTCAGGTGATTCGAGAGAATTGGAATCTCAAGTATAGTGCCTGCTTTGTGATATGTCCGTTACCTAAAGAATCTCCGACGACGGATAAGGTTCCGGAGGCAGTCAGCGTCGTGGCGAGACTGCGAGCAGTCCCGACGAATCGTATCCTCGTCCAGAATCGTTTCGAGAGCAGGGCGAATGACAAGGAGGCTTTGGCTGTTTGCGTCAAACCTTTGCATTATTATTACAATAGGGTATGTGTTGCTCGTATAAACAGCATTTTGCTAAATGAATAATCATTATACCCGTAAATAACTAAATAATTTAAAACACATAGTTTGCCAAGCCCCTATTTGTTTACATTTATCGTTGCTATGTTTTGTTTCTATTCACTCCCTTTCACTATAATCTGTGTAAGTTTATTATTTACATCTATTTGTTATCATTTTCACTTTCGCCACATTTTCCCAATCTAACGGAATAAAAACATTCTACTTGATATAAATATTTAATTTAAAGAATGCCATGTGTGTGTATGGTCCGAGTTGGATGATCTTAGTAACCTAGTACCCTAGTATTTATGTTACAATATTTAACAAATATTATATTAAAAATATTATATTAAGCAAATATTTTAATTTTTTTTAATTTTATAATTATTTATGTTAAATAAACTAAGATTTAAATAAATTTGGGGGGGGGGAATTATATCTAGGTTTGAAAATAAAAAAACAAAAAGAAGTTATCTTCTTAATATCAGAAAAACATGCAATATTTTAAACAAGCATAAAAAAAATGGATATAAATTAGAGAAAAATTTGAATAATCATTTTAATATGTATTTATACAAATTTTTAAAAGCTACAAATTTCTTTGGCATTTTCCATCATATACATTATTAATGAAACGTAATAATATAATCACACGTGTATGATTCGAGTAACCATTCGAATCTAATTTATGCGTAAAATTTGTTTGTATTATCTTACCAATATAAAAAAATAATCTATATATTATTGTATATTTCTCTGTATACTTTTGACAATCTAGTGATCGCGTATTTATAAGCATAAAGTGTATGCAACAAAACAAAAGTATCAGTCAATTTTATTTATTATTCTATTATTATTCTTGTGAAAACTTTAATGGATACTTTCGTGAAAAAAAAAACACATTACGAGTATATCTCATATTTTCACATATAACATATTTGATATTTATAGGTTTTGCAATTGGTGGAATTTATCGAGTTGCACAGACTCTTGGGCGCTACCCATGTCACTTTGTATAACGATACTGTAGGCGCGGCGGCTAGCTGTGCGCTAAAATATTACGAAAACAAGGATTTGGTTACGGTGCTACCGTGGCATCATCTCGACATGATTTCCCAGCGGGAAATTCGCACGGAAGGTCTCTTCGCGGCGCTTAACGATTGCCTCTACCGATCTATGTACAAGTACGAGTACGTGGCGCTTGTAGATCTGGACGAGTATATTATACCGAGGCATAACGATACCATAATCAATCTGCTGCGGTACGTTTTTGTGTGATCTTAATATATATAGACTATATATAATTGATAAATATAATAACATATTTGAAACAAAGACTGAGAAGTTAGAATTGTCAAATCAAATTTATTATTCTCAAATTAATAAATATAAAATAAATTATGTAAATATGTAAAGCTATAAATATTATTTATTTCAAACTTTTGCTTATTTTTACTATAAAGTTTTTCATTTATTAGTAATCTCATTTCATAACCAATTTCGAAAATTTTGTAAATCATGCAGCGTTTGCGATTAAAGAATTAATTTTCTTGCAAATAATTTAGTTTTAAATCTGTTGCAAATAAACAAATTAATTTTGTGGCGAATTTTGTGACGGTTTTTAGATGGATGGGAAATAGAATCAACATCAAGTCCACGGGCGCGTTTTCCTTTCAAAACGCATTTTTCTACCTACAATGGGCCGATGATCCATTCATAGTGACTAGCCGTACTCCCACCGAGGCTGGTTTGATCACGCTGAAGAAAACACGGCGCAGGACCAAGTTGCATCCGCACAAGCAACGCTCCAAATACATCTGTAAACCACAGGACGTAGTGGAGGCGGGCAATCATTTCGTCTGGGAATTTATTCCGGGCCATGGAACCCTGAACGTGCCCTCCGATGCCGCTATCCTGCACCATTACCGTGTCTGCGAGTTCGGTGGTGACGACTGCATCAAGACACAGTCGACGGTCGATAGAACGGCCTATAAGTATAGAGATCGGCTCGCCACGAATGTCGAAAAGACATGGATGGAATTGCGTGCCGAATGCTCACTTCCGGAGCTCGATCCAGTTCCAACATTGACATCGCGAATCAAAGCTAGCCCACTCGGCAAATCGGTCAGGTAGCGAAAAACCATTGTCGAAATCCTATGGGACATTGGCAATTTTACCGGTACGCCGAAAGTCGCGAGGACCTATTTCTACAACTACGGTGGTCCTTAGTTTCCCCAAATTGAGCTAAGCGAACTCCGATCTTTTTTCATAAAACTCTCACCAGACCGTGTTTTTAAATTTGCGAAACAGAAGAATACGCTTACCAACGAGATACAATAGAGATTGTCGCGAGAGAAAGGGAAAAAAAACGAGACGTGAATTAATCATATTTTTCTACGTGACGGATTCTTGATGGTTAGCGAAATCTGGAGACAACCTGCCAAGTCTATCGTTTGACGCTATATAGTGGTGCTTCTCTTTTACGGTTTTATACAAACTCTTCTATCTTCTATTTTACACAATTCTTTTATTTGTGCAATAAACGTGATCTGCGACAAATCGTTAAGAAAGATTGTTACGAAAGGCCTAAATCGCGGGCTAAAAGAAAGCAGTTGGCGATAAACGAGCAACATTAGATATTATTCCTATTGTATCGTTATTTCGAGGGCAAACCTTTTTTTTTTAGATACTTGTAATTCCACACAATGTATCTTATGCATATCCATAGAATCAATAATCAGCATAGTTGACATATGTATAATATGTATTAGGACTGTTAGTAATTAAATCTGCAAAGACAGCTTAGAATACAGTACGCTCCTGAGAAAACATTACTTCAGATACAGTCCGTTGAAAATCCTAAAAATTTAATGCTGAAGAAACATAAATTTATAAACAAAAAGATCAGTCAGTATAAAGGCCCGTGTACATAAGTCGCAACACATCAGACGCAGTTCACAGACACAAAGAAAACACTACATATTTGTACAAATCATATAACAAGGCTGTTATCTATATTAGACGCAGGATACCACGTGACTAAAACGCATCCAGCCAATCCAAATGTGAAACAAGAAAATTAAATTAATTAGAATTCCTTACCTGAACAAGGAGGAATTAATGTAGCACCAATACATTGCCAAACTAAATCTTTTGCTTGTTTATCTTTAAATTTTCGTGTGTCCTTAGCATATAAATAAATATTATTGAGCACCATTGAAATAACTTCTCTCGTTCTTTCTGAGGTCCTATATGGACTTACATTCATTTTTATTAAATTGCACTGAACTGATATCCACACGACGAACTAATATCCACACGATGTGCAGTACACAGTACAACCAAAAATATTGAATAAAATTTCAAATTTTGCTCTTTATTCTTGCTTATTTTGTGACAGAACAGAGCTTATTGGTCAACGCAGTTACTGCAACGCAGAAAGTTGAAGTTGGTTCAACTCATGGCATGTGGCCAATCTGCGAATGCGTGCGACTGCGCGCGGTGAAATGTCATCTTGCGTACGCGTCTGCGAGCTGCGTCTGACGTGTTGCGGCTTATGTAGACGGACCTTCATATTTTTTCCAAAATTTTATAAATTTGGAGTTTAAGTGAATTTGTTTTTGCTCTTATATACCATATCTTTTTATACATCCATATGCAAAAGTAAACGACTTTGTGATACTATAACTTATTGTGCAATTCGTCCGTGTTTGCAATCGTCTCTAGTCGGAAAAAAATACAAAAAATACCACATAATGTGATATGAATTTTTTTATGTAAGATAAATAATGTGTTTTTTTTTAGAGAAATAAACATGAAAGATGTTAATTTTGCCGCACAAAATTCTATAATTATTTCTCTGTTATTTTGTTAACAATTATTTAAATAATAAATAAACATCGAAATTGATGTATACAAGTAAACAGATTGAGAGAATGGTGAGAATGAGTAAAACTGCACAAGGGAATTTGATGGAAAGAAAAAACACAATTTTATCAAATGGATATAATTTATAAAAATATGAAAGAAAGATGTCTGGCAATTAAATCGATACTTCGTAATATACCGAATGTTGTTGCGGCAGATGAACATAGCAAAGTCTTTCTATTTATTCATTAATACAAAAAAATCATGTTTCTTACGCGCGCACAAGTTTATGTATATATGTGTATACACGCATGTGTATGTACATGACACGTACATGACATGTAAAATAGATTTAAGGTACATACATGTGATCGGTGCTGAGCTACAGTCGACGATGTGTCGGTATTATGTTGACGAAATAAATATGATACTAGGACAATATGTACTTTAATTTTCTTGAATTTCCGTTACATATCATTTATAAAAACATTGAATATTAATTATTATTTATGCAAGTAAAATTAATGTATTATTATATATAAGAATTTAAATTAGAAATTTTGTGTAATTATATCATGTGATTTATTTGTATATTATTTGTAATTATATGTATCTTTTATCTTATATATTTTATATGTTTATCTTGCTGATACACCGTCTTTCCAATTTTTCCTATTCCATTTTAGCTGCTTCATACAAGTGTTTCAGATATGTTAGATACCGGAATTTTTGTAAATAGTATAAAGCTCTATAAAGCTCTGAACTCGACTTTGAGCTTTTCAAATTCTTTTATGAATGCTGGACACACTTTTAAAAAAAGATTATTAAATACCATGTATTAAAAAAAAATTATATTATATTAAAATTATGCTGTTTTAATATCACACTTCATGTTATGCAAAAATAAGAAAAATTTAATGCAAAACACTTGATATTGCTAATTAATTTTACTGTAATTGAATTAATTGAAAAATATAATTATTAGTAATAATTTTTATTCTTTGACATCAAAGACATCACCTTTGATTAGCATAATAACGCCAAGTTTTTTGGCATTAATTTTTTAGTTTTAATTAATCATTAATTTTATTTATTTTTTATTATTGTTCATTTCTTTATTCACAATATTAACATTTAATATATTTTAAATATATAAAACTAACAAAGATTACATTATAAATTATCATTAAAAATCATCATCCGAATGCCTTTCCATTTTACTGACGGATCGTTTTTCTTGAGCGGCTTTGAGATTATAGTTACCCATATCTGTTCCATGTACGGAATTTAAAAGATCTTCGTCGTCATCATCGTCAAGATCACCGTCGATCAGTAAGTCGCTATCGCTATCCAGCGAGCCATCACTGTCATTTGATTCTTGAATCGTACCTCTTTGTCGTCCAGACATACTACCATAAATACGCCGCTGAGTATATTGCATCTTTGATGCTCTTCCAGTACCTAGAACGTTTTTATTTGTTACTTCAAAAAAGTGTGGAAAACTTATTTCCTTCATATGTTTTCTATTATACTTTCTAAAATTAAGTGTGGAAAACTTATTTCCTTCATATGTCTTTCTATTATACTTTCTAAATATTTTATTGATTTGCAAGTAATTATCAAAATTATGACATATAACGAGTTACTTATTATTTTCTATCATAAAAATTATTACTTGGTTTGACATGAGCAGATTGACCAGATTTTTCTGTCGCTGCCACTTCCGGATTTGTAAGAGAAGTGACTAAAGGCTCTTGAAGATTCGTGGCAAATATAGAATCGTTCCCTTCCATCATGCTTTCGAAGTTCGTATCCTCAGCTCTCATTTGTTCCAATTGTTTCTTCGTTGCCGCTTGCCTGCAATTGAGATTAATAATATTGTATAATTATATTATATTATATTATATATTGTATAATTATATTATATTATATAATTATATTATATTATATGATTTATTTATATGTTATTTGTGATTATATGTATCTTTTATCTTGTTTTTATATATTTATCTTGCTGGCACACCGTCTTTCGAATCTTTCTTGTTCTATTTTAGCCGCGTCTTCATACAAGTGTTCCAGATACGCTAGATATCGAAATTTTTGTAAATAGTCATCATACAAAGCTCTGAACTCGACTTCGAGCTTTTCAAATTCCTCCATAAATGCTGGACGAACTTTCTTCAATGTGTGAAGTCTCTTTTGATTCCTATCGAGCTCCGTTTTTCGTCTCTCAATTCTTGCATCCAAGTTTTGTTCTGTATCCTTTAAAAATAAATTATACTTATTAATTAATAAAATTACTAATGTCTAATCATAAACACTTCGAAAGAAGTCGAACAGAGCAATTTAAATTTTAAACACACAGGAACTATTTATTATCAAATAGAAAATTTTTACTTTGACATTATCGATCTGTCTCTTCGTTTCACCGATCTCTTTACGGGTGTTCTCGATGACATCTTTTAGAGCTACTTCTATCTCCGAAGTGTCAAATTGTCTCGCGATTTTCATATTACGGATCTCTCGAAGCTCCACTTCTCGGCCGAGTAAGTCGAAGAGGGTCGCCCCGTTGATAGTTAACTGGCTCGCCAACTGCCGAGTTGTTTTTAGCTCGTTAATTTTATCGGATATGTCAAAATTCACTGCGTCCTTATTACTGCTTGATTGATTCTGCTCGGCGTTGCTATTGTTTTGCGCGTCGTACAGCAACGTGGCTACTTTCAACATCTCTTTCACCGCATAACCGTCAGCTTGATACAACTTTTTTGTGTTCAACTTTACATTTGTCTTCAATGCCTGAAACGCATAGAATTACAAGTATTACCTGTTAAACTTATCAAAAACATATTGTATAAAGTATCTGTTACAAATTTTCTAAAATAAGAAATATGATTTCAATCTCTGTGAACAGGATACAAGAAATTACAGAAACTGAGCAAAATCTATCGTTTCATATAATCATTTAAGTGATGTGCTTCATTTAAATAATTATGAAATGATGTGTGAATTCTCTACTCAATTTCTGCTAACAATCTATTGTAAATTATTTAGCAGGTTTTGCTTGCAGAATACGAACATATCTGTTTAATGCAGTTGATGTCAAAATATGCTGCTATATTGTTAATTTTGTTTCCTGGTTGAGAGTAATATCGTGAAATAAATTACAATAATTGTTACAATTTTATTAAATAACTTAACAAAGCAGATTTAACTGTTTTTAAAGGATCATATTATTATATTGTATTTAAATCGTTTACCATAAATTCAGCGACACTACGTATCAATGCCACACGCTGTTCTTCAGTATCATGATCGCTATGTATATCAACGTCTGAATCGAATCTTTTTACCAGCCAAACCAGAATCTCCGCGACTAGGGGAAAATTCGGCATGCGAAAGTTTGCAATAGAAATCAGTCTCGGATAACCCAGCACTCTCATCATCTCTGTGAAATCTATATAGCCAGGTGAAAATAAGATAAATTACATCACGATTTCGTTTATATGTATATCTAAATTAATAATTGTCTTATATACGCACTGCGTAAATCACGGTAGGACATTTTCGCAGCAAAAAGCTAAAACTCATTCACTAGTAGTCGAATGTAGTACAGCCAGGCTTCCACAGCTCATGTTTTCCTATTCGCGGCATTGACGTTGCCATGGAAACCATCAATTACAAGAATGTGGGCAATCAACTTTTAATGATTGGCGCATTGTACTTATGCAAAAAGCAAGTATTAGCACAGGAAACTAAACGTTACATCTAAATTTCTTGTAAACTATTCCTTTCTATTTTCAACGAAACAAAGTTACAATCTGTTCCAATTGCGTAATTTGTACTGCTTATGTATTAGTTGATGTAAAAAGAGGAAAGGCTAAATCAATTCTTTATGTGTACGATATAAAATTGTTGAAAGTATCCCATAATGCTATCATTCTAATTCAACATTCCGGATACTTTTGATATATACATTATTAAAAAATTCAAAAATTCATGGTACATAAATATAAATTCTCTTCCTTTATTTCATCTATATAACTCATTCTTGTGTATAACTTTACAGTACTTAGACCAGTAACTTAAATAATTAATTAAATAACTAAATTAATTTAGAACTCAGCCCTAGGAAATTGTCTGCTTTGCTTGAATTGAGAACGAACTCTCTTCTCGTGTAACCTCTGCCTAGCAGCTCTCAGCAAATTCTTCCTCTTCTTTTCTTCTGATTCAGGTGTCGATTGCAGTGGCGCTACTAAAGTGGCTCTTATCATTTCTCTTAGCTTTTCAAGAGCATCCGCCAAATTTAAGTGCTGGGATCTCGTTAAGTCCGACTTGATTATTAAGTAACCATCTTTGTTTATCCTGTTTTTATGCTAAAACAATGTCATATTTGAACCCATGAATGCAAATTCGATGTTACCAAAGTTATCAGGAAAGTTGTCAAAGAAAGATTTAGCTACTATTTATAATTTAAATTGACCAATGCAAATTTTATTTACAATTCTACTCACTTGTTCCACTAACTTTGTTCGAATTTCCTCCGACAACCAGGTAGCACTGGTTACCTGAAATCTCAAGTCAACTTTGGTATTTACACAGTTCACATTTTGTCCTCCCGGTCCACTGCTACCGCTATATGTTATCTGTACTTTGTCTAAGGGTATATAACCACTGAATTTTGCTTTAGGATCTGGCACCTGAGAAGTGAATGAGCAATAATCATTCTGTTCAGTCGATATTGAGGTTATGTTACTCAAGGTACAGCAATTAATTATAAATAATAACAAAAACAATATACATAAGCAAGATCAATCTTATTGGTATTTTTAAGCAGATCAGTATATACTAACGAAAGTAGGAGTGTGCAGCTTCAGTTTGCTTGCCGGATATAAGTTCTCCAGAGATAAAGCACTTCTAAAGCTGGAGGCTCTAAGACTGTATTCTGATACCTTCTGATTTTTAATGTTGCTCTGTAAAATTCTCAAACACTGTCTTGTAACGAGATTCATCTTGATCTTTATTTCTTTATCTTCGTTACTTCAGAAGCAACCTCCGATGTGTACCTTGGTTATGTAGGTATAACCATGCACAGCGCGGTCTGCGCGATATGCCGACAGTGGTAACGATAGCAATTCGATAATCGATCGTGCAGCGTGTTTTAGACTTTTCAAATTCGAACGATACCGGCAGAATTCCCGCGCAAATTTTAAGAATAACGAAAATTCCAAAAAATTTCAGGCCTACCGGAGTCGCCTCGAGGTGATATCATTTCTCAGGCATTCTTCGAGTGAGAGGACGACAGAAAAATGTTATTTTTTTTTCCTACGCGTGCTGCACGCCAGGTCTTAAAATGTCTTATTTTAATAATCGAATGATCGGCCGCCAGCTTTCGCGGTCGCGAAAAAAGACCTTTAACAGTCTCATTGTTGTACATACGCTTTAAGTATTGGCGCAACAGCGGTTTTGCAAGCAGCAGATTGCAGCACGGAGTACATTCTGAAAATCATGGTAATAATCGACGCCGAGCCTCGCGATCCACCGCAAGGACACGGAACTCCGCGACGTGGCACTGCTGTTTTTTTTTCCTCTTCTTTTCCCGGCGAAATACTGTGACGAGGCCATCTCGCTTCGCCTCGGGTTAATGCTCTGACGATGCGGCGAAAACCGTCAATGATTGTCGCCTCGTGTCGTTTTTTAATGATATTTATCAGAGGAAAGTGAAAACGGATCGACATCGGTCGCGCGCGCGCGCCGTGTGTGTGTGTGTGTGTGTGTGTGTGTGTGTGTATGTAACATAATAATAAATATTAATTCTTTGATGCATTATCGATATTAGAGGAAAAATATATGATATTCTAGCTTTAATATGAATTCTTTTAATAAGTTATAAATATTAGAACATATAATATAATATATAGAATATTATAATGCATATATATTATGGAGCATGTTATAATATTATATTATACTATATTTTCTAACATAAATTAAAACATTGCAATTGGAATTAAAATAGAGTATTGATTAGGAATAATGTATATGAATTTATTATATTTTATTATTTTATAATACTAAATAGTATATATTAGTATTATATTAATTTCATTACATATATTATATGCATATATACAACCCGCAAACCGGTCCTGGGATCACGTGGAATGTCAGCTCGCAGCGGCGAGCGACGTTGCCACGTGTATTATGCGTGATTTCCTAAAACTGCATCTACGCAACGTGGCTAGCACGCACGCCCGCACGCACGCAGGCACGCACGCACACGTGCACGCACACGTGCTCGCATGTGATTTTTCCCGACCTATTCGCTCGCTCGCGGCCGATGCTCTTCGCACGTACGCACGCACGCACGCACGCATTGTTGATAATTGATGTTGATTAGCACATTAATCTTGGGTGCCAAATCTTCAATACATTATATATAATATAATATATTAGTGTATATGATATATCTGGGTCAACCAAAGATATATATATATTTAAACATATGTTTAATATATTTGGTTGATATAATTTTATAATATATTTTTATTTATTATATTACTTATTATTATAATATTGTACAGAGTTCCTGTCATTACAAAAATCATTACCTACTGAATAGTGAACTAGTTATTTTATTAACATTTTTTAAAGTAGGTTACACTTATAAAACTAATGTAACTAACTGTGACTGTCAGATAAAAAAAGAAGGGACGTGTAAAATCTACAGGGCGATTAATAACAAGATTCTTACTTTAGTGCAATTTTTAGTCCACCCTGTACTGTATGTGTACATGCGTGCGCGCGCGCATGCGTTACTATTTGTACATATATTATTTATATAAAAGCCGATACAACTTGAATTACATCATTACACTATTATATAAATTAAAAATATTAAAATTTTATTATTTTTTTTTTAAAGCGCGCGCACGTCATTTTTTTCTTTGCTCATGATTTACAACGAAACTCGCCATGTAATCTCAACAAAATTTTGCTGAGTCAAAAATTCCAATTTCCCGTGATGTAATGTAATTAAATAACACACTCGTTATTTACTCATTATTACGAAACGACATTATCGTTACAGTACCGACTTGTGCACGCGCACGTGCGCACGGGTGCTTTTCCATTAATTCAGCGGAACGTGTTGCACGTGTTACCCGCGCAAGGGTGCTTGCGTTTTTTTATATAATATGTCGAATTTTAATTCCGCGGGTGACGCAACGCCATCGCATCGCATCCCAGTCGCGTAAGAATTTCCCGCACGCCGTTAAATAACGGGATGGAACGTCGCCGTTTGCCGTCGTGTTCGAACAACGAACGCATCGCGCGATATGCCACGATGATCCTACGCTAGGAAGAGAAGGATTAGCGGATTGCACAATTTGTCGCGTGATCGTAATCGAATGGAACGTGTGCTTTAACCGTATATATGTGTACAGAGTGTTTCATTTTAATCGTCCCAAATATTTCGAAAAATATGAAAGATATGGAAAAACGTTTCAGACAAAAGTTTTTTGTTTCGAAGGGGGAAAATATGTTGCCAAATACCAAGTATGTACTTTTCAATATATTTTTTTTTCAAATCAACCATGTGTTTTTTTTTGCATCAATTGATCGATCTTATTGTTCTGTGCAAAAAAGTATCAAGATAAGATTACCGAAAGCAGAATGTTTCTCAAGATATTTTGTATTTTATGTCAAAATACTGTATCTTTCAAGCCTCGTAACTCAAAAAGTATAATACTTTATGAAAAAATACTTTATTATAATGTTTTGGAAAGCTCTCGAGGTAAGCTACAAGAATATGTAATGAAAAATAGGGGGTTTCAGAAATTGAAGGTGACTTTTACGTGACCTTGGCACGTTCACTCAAGGTCAAACCAATGACATCATCTTATATCCCCCTTTAAACCAAACAACTTTTTTGTCTAAAATGTTTTTCCGTATCTTTCATATTTTTCGAGATATTTGTTTGAGACGATTGAGAGAGAGAGAGATACAGGACATGTACCAGAGAGAGAGAGAGAGAGAGAGAGAAATGAAACACCCTGTACATATTAGAGCTAGCGAGTACCTATGCAGATGCGCGATGAGTAGTTATGTCTCGTTCACACACAACGTCGTTGCTTTCCAATAGACTTACAAAAAGAGAGAGACGGAAGATTTAAACGTAAAATTATATTAATTTTTTAAATATTTATATTTTTAATATTTTATTATTGTATGTATATATCGGGTCTAATTTATCGCATTCTAATTTATATGTATTTAATATCTTAAAACTATAAGGAATAGACCATATTCGGTCCGTGCGCGGTTAGTTTTATTAATATTATTTATGTGAATATTAAATACCTTCTCACAATTAATATTCACATAAATAATATTAATAAAGCTAACTAAAATCCTAGCACGAACCGAATATGGTCTGTTCTCCTATTTCCTATGTCCTATTTATAGTTTGTTGTTTGATAGAATTGCGGTCCTACTCTTACTTATTATTTGTTTAATATCTTAATTCATCCATTGAAACCTAGTTTTGAAATCAATTTCAAAAAATAAATTTAAAATTGACTTCAAAAGAGAGTCTTCCAAAAAATGGCATTTTAATTAGAATTAATGTTAAGAAAACGGTACGATTGCATTTACGGAAGAGTATGCGAAAATAGTAATGATTACTTCTGATAACTGTTTACTATCTCTTTCGGCCGAGGCACAGTTTAGATCCGGTTCCGCGAGCGGAACATGTGCCGCCTCCTTGCCTGCATAATTAATTATGAAAATACCGGCAAAGCGCCTGCGAAGACGCGCCGGCCTGCGTGTACCAGGAATACACGCGCATCATACAGTTAATTAGAATAAGTTACAACGAGATCATTAATTCATTCCGGCATTCTCCCGCTGACAATGTATCGGCAACTTAGTTTTAATTTGCATGACAGTGCTCGTCGCCGTGATATGCCATCGCGGGAATCATAAACGTGGTTTTACCCACCTGCTGACGCCAGTAACGTGACTGCTATCCGTCCAGCAATGACGAAACTCGTTAATGTCGGCGCGATTCGTATGAGACTTCGTGTATCATCTGCTTTCGTGTATCCTTCAAATCTAAATCTAAGTTACGTTTTTCGTCTAATTGACGTGGTCACGCGAATAAGTTAAGGGAATGTAATTCAAAGGATATAAATCTTATGCACGATAGTTTGTAGTTTGTAGTAATTCTCGCGATATAAGCCTTATACCGCGATGATGAGAAATTACTAGTAATGTGATAATTTATGATAATAATTATTGTCGGACGTAAAAATATATATTTGGTCCAAACTTGGTAATTTTGAAACGTTTAATATTTATTTCCTTGAGTTCCGCAAAGCAGTTGTCTAACGTCTTCGCGTTCTCAGACAACTGTTACATCCTTAGTTGATAAGATTCTCAGGACATAATTTACAACGAGTAAGTTGCGAACACGCTTCTCCTCTTCTATGACGTGATGTACAGCGCAACCGTAACTTCGCGGGCGTACGAACGATTTCGGAATGAAGACGAGATAGCACACGTAAAAAAAATATTCCACGACCTCTCTCTCTATCATTGCCGCAACGATACTTTCTCTTACAATGACGGAACGCATATATTTATAGAGAACTCGTACACGGCATGTAAACGGGTGGCCGCATAGTCGATAAACGTGTTGCGGCTGTTTGACATTTTTACAAGTTTGCAGGGAGCAAACGAATTCGGAAGTTTAATTTGTATAGTAATAAAGTCGGGATGTGTGAAAAATTAGTTTGCAACAATAGTCTTCCTCCTGAAAGATAGTAATTGCGCAAAATGACGTATAAATTATTTTTATGTAAAAAAAACATTTGAGTCACAAAAGATTGTCATTAAAAAAATATGCTCATATCTTTATACTGTTTTATATGATTTAGAAGCGTGAAATCACAATACAGTTATGAAAAATAGTATTAATTAAATGTATGTAATACCTTCTCAAAAGCATTTTTTTCTAGATTTACGTTTAGCTCAGTAATACTTGGCTAATTAAATTGATTTCATATCTATTTTTAAGCAATTAATTTTTTACTTAATAATGCATATGCTTTTAAATAGTTCCTCTGGTATTATTTAAATATTTCTTTACTTTTATCAATTTTTTATGAGATTTATTTTTATGTAGTAAATAAGTAAGTAATATTATAAAAATAATAGTATCACAATAATAATAAATTATATATAAAAAAAATAAATGTTTTAAAATATATACTATAGACAGCATATAAATAAATATCACATAAAAATTAGGCAAAATTTCACACACGAGTGCATATAATAATTTAAAATATTTTGAGTTATTTTCAGGTTATATAATTTTAGTATATAATAAACGTAATATTATATAATCATATAATAATTATGTATATAAACTTATGTATATAAACACATTTTTATCAACGCCAGTTTATAATCTAATAATGCTAATGTTTTTATATTGTAATTCAGTATGATTATATAATCTTTTCATCTTTTAATATCTTTGACAACAAACAAAAAAATACTTGCAACATCTTTTGAGAGTTTTTACTACTTATTATTAATTAAATCAAAAAGTTGGGGAAATTTTATTTTTTGTTGTCCCTAAAAAGACTAACTTATTAAATAATTTACATAATAATAAATATCAATATTAATAAACGAGAAAACTATGAAATGTATTCTACATAAAAAATTCCAGCTATCAAATATACATGACAGAAAAACTCTTAAATTCTATATCTTTAAAATCTCGGAAAATTTAGTAATGTTACACCAGCGAGAGCACCATCTTTCCACAGCGATATAATTCGCCATAAAAACTTTCATACGTCCTGCAGTGTATGAGGTAATATTGGGTCAGATGTGGGTTCAAATCATGACGTATATTCCCTTCGTACTCACCAGTAAATATTAGTTGTATCTTGACATTAAGGTGACTTTGCCTTCGCGCATTTTCGCGCGAGTTTATTTGCGAGTTAAAGACATGCTCGATCTTTCTTTAAATTACAGGGTGTGAACGATGATTAGGGGAGGATAACGTCGACATGAGACAAAAACGCCCGACGTGTACGAAAACTACTTATCACTTTTGTAGAACTGGCCCTTTGAGGAAAACTAAAGACTTGTTTATGCTTTCAATTTCAGGTAGCAAGCAAAACAGTCAAAATCAGGCGGAAAAACCATTTCACTGTAACGTTTGCGATGGTACATTTTCTCGATATTCTTCACTCTGGTCCCATAAAAGACTTCATTCGGGAGACAAACCATTCAAATGTGAAGTCTGTGGCTTAGCCTTTGCAAAGGGTAAGTAAATTATATAAAATGCATAAGATATGACATACATTCACGAGACACCGGCGTGATAGCATTTAATTAATATGATAATGATTTCGGAAAATGAATCTGTCGTTTCTTCGAGTCCAAGCGGCGGATTTTGCATCCAAATGCACTTATAATATAGTCACCGTTCTTTTGAAAAATAGGAAGATTAAAATGGATTGAAAGGAATTCCGAGAAGCTGAATACTTATTCCTAGAAATCCGGAATTAATCTTACGATTTTTACAGCGCCGCAATAAATCTTCATATCTTTTTGGAATTTAGATTCAAGGAGGAAGAAGGATGGAATCGTCTTGGGACAAAAAATAAAATTTGCAAATTTTTATTTTATCTTACGAATGATCTTTATGATCGACTTTTTTTTAAGTTTTTTTTTTTAAGTCACGGATTGTCTCTTGTAAGAATGTAGTCAAGAAAAGGAAATCCGGATACTGTTTTTTTTACAATATGAAGGATAATCGTTACGTCGGTGGAATGCCCCGATATTATTTAGAGTTTCGAGGTAACGTCATCGCTATATATTTGACACATTATTCAAAGCTAGATCCTGCAAGTGCCTTTTTTTTTATTATTTCATATTAACTTGTGATCGCGTGTGACGTGATTGTCAAGGTTAGGTGTTATATTATAATATTATCTGATATGTGCACAGACGTATGTAAAATATTATTTGTTCGAGAATCGTACGGTGACTTAAAGGCGATTATGTTAAACCACAAGGATAAAAAAACGTCATACTTTGATCCTATACAACATAAAGTACGATATTTTGAGATATCATTATGAGATATTTGGTTATAATCTTTTAATAATAATACTTTCTTATTATAATATTTTCCGAATTTTGTAATAAAAAAATGGTAAAATTACCATAATATAAAATTTATATTATAAACTTGCACTTTTTAAAATTCCTATTAAAAATGTCTTATTTACGAATTTTAGTTTGTTTGCAAGATCTTTCTTTTCCAGAATTATGCATACTTTAGAGTGTTTATTTAATTCTATCTTCTTTTTATTATTATATATAATAAAAAACATCTCTTTCTTGTAAATATTAATGTGCAATATCGTTAAGTTATCTTTCTTTGTAGAAAAAATTAGAAGATCCTTCCTTATGACTAATCTTTTCTTATGACTTCTGCACTTGGAACAATGCAAACTACTGATACTCTTGAATCTTCAAGGACATCACAACCGCGAGAATTTAAATAAAATTTGTATTTGGCATATACGGCAAAGAGGCCGTGATTTTTTAAAATATGTTCAATAACGTGACGCGAATAATGTACTGCATTAAATACTTCATATGTTTTATCGTATTTCTCGTCGTATCTCTCGATAAAAAATTCCTGTTCATTAAATATCCTGTGAAATATTTTTGGGACTAAAAAATGTTAGAATTTTTTATAAAAATTATAATTAAATATATATTAATTAATTAAATATTAATTAAATATTTATTAAAATTAATAATTTAAATATTTATTAACAATTAATGCGGGCTAAATTTTTTGATTAAATAATATTTGATTAAATTACATTAAATATCTAGTCATATGTTAATACATAAAAATAAATCTTCAGTAACATCGTATTTTTCTCGTTAAACAACTGAAATGATGGTGTTTTTTTAAATCTTCTATCGGTTATTAAATAGTAAAATATCTTAATGTTTGTCACAATGCATTCAATGCATTGCTAATTTTTTTTTTTGTAAAATCTTCCAATTTTGCTGTAAATTATGCTTTATATTACTTTTTATATATGGAATTACAATTTGCGGGTAATCTACCTTGCTGCTTCCCGTTACAGTTATCATTTTCCTAGGCAAGGTTGTAAACATATGCGTATTAGGATACTATTGCTACTTGTCTGACAAAATTGGGTGCATCATCATCCAGAATCTGTCTGATTTTGTATCTATTTTATAGAATTCGATAAAAAAGAGATATAGGGAATTGTTGAAAATAAGAAAAAGAACACCCATTAAACTACAGAGATACGAGAATGAGATATAATAATGAAAAGAAAATCATGAAATAATGGAAAGGTCAGGAGATAAGCGGGGATGTGAGGGAGCGCGAAGAATGAGAAGAGCAGAGACGATAACGAGCGTGCGACGAGAATATGCGAATTAACTCCTATCCTTTCATTCTACGTGGCACGACGCATGTAGCAATGCATGCAGCACGAGGCGCCCGTGCATTACGAAGCGTATCTCTAATCATTAACCGGCCGATTCCTAAGGAATGACAAGAACGCTGTCTCTCTTCTCTTCTCCTTTGCAGTTGCATCTCGCCGTGCTTGCATCACTTGCGCAAGCATTAGATGCTTCCCGTTAATGCTACGTCGCTGGTGCATATCTGATGAGCCTAGAGAACCACCATGACAAGCAGCATTGGCTAATACGCGCGCATAGTACAAAAAACTGGCGTTTCTTCTCAAGGGGGGTGATAATGTGAAAATAACAAAATATTTATTTTTCAAATTAAACAAAAGGGTGTGGTGGTGTAGATTGTTTCTCGATATATAAAAATGATGTTTGGATATGTTTAAATGTCTAAGAAAAGAAATTAAAGTATACAATCTTCTCATAGTCTGAATAATTAGAAGTGGATGATGAAAAAATAACAAAGAAAACTCATTTTAAATCTTTATCTTTGAATTTTTCATCTGGTAGCACTCTTTATTCGTAGCTTTGATTTAAAATAGACAAAGAAACAGAAGAGAAATTATTGCGAGGGATGTTGGAGCTGTGACACCATATAGTATTAAAACACCATATAGTATTAAAACTTCTATAAAATTCTATAAATTAAAATATATAAAATTATAGAATTTGTTTCTCTTCTATAAAATTATATCTTTTTACTTTTATATATCTTTTTCTTAGGAAATACATATTCGAGTAAGATTTATAATCGACTTTCATAAATCATCTTTAATATACAAAAATATATTATTTGGAACAAGACACCGATCTGATAAAATGTTACCAATCATATTCATATATAGGAAGAAAAATTTAAAAAAGGATAATGAGATAAAACAGACTTTAAACGAGCGGATAATTAATCCGATATACTGATAATCATAATAAACAATAAATATAAACAAATATAAATTTAATAATTCTTAAAGAATTTAAAATTAAACGTTTCTGCTTACAAAGCTTTCCTTAGTAACTCATCATAATAACAAATAAATTTGCAAAATTATAAAGTCATAGCCAATGAAGGTTATTAACGCTCATCGTAATAGTAGATAAGTCAAATTATAAAATTGGGTTTGACATGTAACCGGATTCATCGTTCTTTCATGAGAACACAGTCAGATTTTTCTCTGAAAAAATTATTTCCCTGAAAAAAAGGATAATTGCATTGACACAGACATGAAAAAAGAAACGTAAAAATGAGTATTTTTGCCCTATGATTTCGCAACTGCATTCTCTACAATAGAGTTAAGAGTTTTTTTGTTTTACGATGAGTAAGCATGTGTCTATTCATATTATTCTCCATACATATTCTTTATATGTATATATCGACATACTTACTGCCAAATGTGTGTTTTGATATCAGTAGTCAACTGTTGATATTGATCCAATATCAGTAAGTTTGCATTAGTATGGCTATTCTAATGTAAATTATATAATATAAATTGTTTCTCCCATCTGTCAGCTGTCGATATGTTTTCTAACAACGGTTGTACGAATCGAACTTTAGCTGGCGTGGAGAGAACATCAGCATTACGAAACAAGGATGTCTGCGGAAAGCGGGTCAGTGTACGACTCGTTTGTCTCTTCGTTCGGTTCCTGAATTCTCGTGGTGTTTTTGTACCCATTTTGTGATTTTATTGAAAAATTATTGAGAAATTAAAAGATGGAAGAATTGTGTATTAAAAAATTGAATATAAAAGAAAGGTATATAGGACTATTCTTTTTTCTCTGCGTTTTTTCCTCTAAATTCCTATTATTATTTATTTTTAGATTACTGCAAAAATTCCACATACAACAGAATTTGTAAGCAGCCTTTCCAATCCGTGTTTATGTGCGTTCGGTAAAATCGCATGGAGTCAGTAGGAGAGATTTTGGCGATGAAAAAAAAAAAAGTGTGCGTCCTTGTCATGTATGGGCTCATCAGTCCTTGACTAACATGGAATTAAATTCCTTCGAAAATATATTGACGTCCTTCACTCTACGATAATCTGGTTTACCGGCATCGTCGCAATGACTAAACTTTTCCCAATCTTTAACGCTCGATATCCTCTCACCGCGCGAATGAGCATTAAGTATGCTAAAATATCTCCCATCCTGCTTATGATTTCGCTTCGGAAGATCTATTATCTTGTTGATATATTTTTAAAAACGACCTCACGGCTTCTCTCTGCTGCAATCCTTTTTTCATTCGGTCTTTTGCACCGACCAGTGCGATTTATATACATACGAGATCAGACGAAGGAGATTGCATTCCTTGCTAAATTTAGAAAGATCATTAATTATTACAGCATTGATTTATCGTATTGTTAAAGACTTGAGCGATGACTCGACGAGATTTTACCGCGTGATGGTACGTAATTGTAATTAAGCTGTTACCGTACAACATACAGTAAGGATAATTTTGCGCGTATGCGCTCTTTCCCAGAGTTTCTGTTCACCGTCGATGAAAGTAAACTGGATATGAGAAACAAGTGAATTGTCGTTCGTGTGATAGAACCAGTCTCTAGTAGTCTCGTGGCACGTCTCACGTAGATGTTATCGAGTTTCGTACGCTGTAGATATGATTTGATATGAAAATAATGTAATTCTGAGCCAAGTATGGGGAATTATCAATTATATTTATAAAGTAAAATAATTTTAAACAATTCTGTCATCCGACTTTGTTCGATTTTTTGCCCTTTGTTTAGAATATTGTTTAAAATAATTCTATAGCATTAATTGTAAGGCTAATAATTAATTTCATTTAATTTATTGCCACATACATTATTGATTACAAGGATTAAACCTAAAGTACGAAAATACAAGATGTATGTATATACACAAATGGTAAGACACCAGCAATACTGCTGCCTTGAAGCCTAGTAATACAGTACGAACTGAAGAACGCATAATGAAATACATGAAGCTGCAAATGCAAACACACACACACACACACACACACACAAATCAATCCATAAATGCATAGAAAATTTATAATAATATGAACATACTATAGTATAATTAAAACATAACAATACAATGTGATTATACAAAATTAAGATATGACTCATGTGTAACACCAAATGCACAAAGCGAGTACCAAGAAAGGAACTAAGAAAACTAGCAGTGATAGGTGTAACGTAAAGAACAATCAGACTAGGTGATGAAACAAAAGACCGCAGCGCGAAAAAAAAGAGAATACAGACAGGAAAATTTTACGGAGAAAGATAGATTATTTTGTAGTATATAAAGTAATTATATATGATATATATATCTTTTAATTTATGCAACGTAAGGAAACAAAATTTTATTTATCGTGATAATTAATTAAGCAGTCCGAAATTAACAGTAGGAAAGTTGCGTGTTAAAGAAAAAATTTCTCATACTTGGCGGCAATTAATCAAAAACGCGCGGAATCAGGAAGCATAGTACACTTGAAAGGAAATTATGCTTATAGTTCGAACTATTTGAGACTTTCGCTCGACTCCTAGAGTAAGTGATGATAATAATGATGATGATGATGATGATGATAATGATGATAATCATCAGCATCACGACGCTAACGACGGTGCTGGCTTGCGGACGTCTGGAATCATTGATCGCAGAGGTGAGAATCACGAGTACGGCACGTTACGAGAGATCGCGTGGGACTTCGTACAATTATATTACTATTCACATATGGATCGCTAGTCATTGAGTAATGCCCGTATTCACTCTCGCTGTCGTCGCAACTGCTAGTGCGGGTCTTTACGATATAATGATATATGCATAAGTTGTTATACAAACACGCGCGCGCGCGGCAGACAAAACAATCATCGTAGATAAAATTTTTATCTCCATTTAAAATCAATTCTTTACCTTTTCAAGAAAAACAAATTTAAGATTATGTAAAATATCATTTTAATAGCTTCTACTTAAAATTTGCATGCAACACAGTTTTCGACGAATACGTATGTATGTACATTTCCTGAGCATTTTTTCTCGCAGTGAGAAAACTGGAAACACATAATTGCTTGACACTGCTTAACACGTTCTCGCGACCACCTTCAATTTCAAATTGAAAGGAATTTGTAGTATAGAATTTAATTTGACAATTTATCATTCATATAAGTACTCGTTCGTGTGTACAAAATAAAAGGACATATTTAACAAAACTTAACGTTTAATAAGCATAACGAATAAATTATATATGTATATATATATATATATATATATATATTAAAAGTGCGCACGCATCGCACGCATGCACGCACGCACGCACGCACGCACGCACACACACACACACACGCATTACTGCGCTCACACGCACGCGCACGCATCGCACGTGCACGCACGCATCGCACGCATGCACGCACGCACGCACGCACGCACACACACACACACGCATTACACACACACGCATCGCACGCACGCACGCACGCACGCGCACGCACGCACGCACGCACATCGCACACACACGCACGCACGCACGCACGCACACATTTTAGACATACACACACACACACACACACACACACACACACACACACACGCACACAATAATAAAGTGTATTATATACACTTAGTTAATATATATTAATATATTAATAGTTAATATGTAAATATATATATATATATATATATATGTATATATATAATAACTCTAATATTATTATACAAAATCTTCAGACATAAATATTATATTTATAATCAGATAAATTTTTCTCATGTTTTTACAAATACCCAATAAATGGAGCTCTGTTTAGCTCAAAAGTTTTTCAATTTTAGTAAAAAGGTGAATCATAATTAATGCTTATCAATTTACATATAAAAACATGTAAACTATTTGTGACATACATAATTTTTTGGAACGTTTTATATAAACTCACGATGGAAACGTGCTCCAATGGAGGTAACCTCGAAAAGACAATCTCTCGAATTTCACATAACATGTAACATTAATAAAATATTCCTCTTTCTTTTCTTCCGCTGGAAAAGGAGAGAAAGATGGAAAATAAATCGCATTTTATCGCAAATATACTTACAAATTAAATTATTTGCTCAGTAAAATCGGACAAAATATGACGTCTCATTTGTCGAATTTGTGATTTAATTCTTGTTTCACACAAGAAACAAATTGCGAAACAAATTGAATTATAAATCTAACATTCTATCAGTCTAACGTTTGCTGCTTCTCAACATGGAGAGCTCAGCGCAATTTATTATGAAAAGTTTTTATCGCGAGTTATCAGTCGCACATCTTTTATTCATCTTGTCATTATAAAAAAACTCGTCATACACTTGAGAAAGATCAAAATCCATGATCGAAACATCGTGTTTGTAAAATATAATTATAACCAATTACATGTCGCTAAATTACCTAAATTACTCACTTCTGTTAGATTATAATTATATCAAACTATAATAAGTTTAGTCTGGCAGATATGATATAAGAATATTCTCAAAATGTAATAATAAAAATAATTAATAAATAAAAAGAAATTATATATATAATGTGCAATCATGAAAATTCTTCATATAAATTTTTTATAATTTATTTGTAATCAATCTCCCTAAAACATAAAATAAATCGGAAATATTAAGAATTAAAAAAAAATATCTTTCTCCTTTAAGTCTTCGCTTCCTTTTTTTAAGTACGTAATAATACATTATTTGTTCATATGCATAACATTTTCCAATGATGCAATGAAATATTGATGATCTATGAATTTACACTTAATAATGCATTTTTATAATTATTTAAATAATTTAATAATGAAATGAATTTTTATCATTATTTTATGGAATCTCGATGAAAGTCGCTGAAAGGAAAAGGAAGGAGAGTGACTTCTTTCTGTCTTGTTATATACTTTCACTACAGATTCCATGATTGTCGTCTTCACAAGCTTACTGTCTTCTTGTTTCTTATGACTTCTACTTTTAATTTTGACAATAGTTTCATACGATTATTATGATTCTTTAGAGAGAAGAAGATTGCTTTAGCACTGTAATATAAGAATGATTTTCAAAAATATTTTGCTATATTTTGGAAGACATAATAGTAAAAGCTCACTGCAACAAATTGTTTTTGAGTTATTGACAAATATTTGCTTTATATAGAGCAATAACGGGAAACCTTTATTGAAGCAATAAAACAATTTTCACTAATATTTTTATTTTTCAAATTTATAATTAATATTATGATTTAATTAATTAATATCATATTTAATTAATTAATATTATTAATAATTATTGTTAATTAATATTATGCAATAATTATTAATTATTATGATCCGTAACAATATTTAATTTTTATGTATTTTTACTTTTATTTTATATAGAATAACGTAAAGAAAAAAATAATGAATTTTGATCAAAATGAAAAACGTAAAGTAAATGCGAAAGTATCGTAAACATGAATGGTGAGTGATGCACGACCAAGGTTTAAAGGTCTGGATACAGGAAGTCACGAACGCGTACAGCTATGTTGGTTCTAAAATGTCATTTCTATTTTGAATCTACGCTCGCATTTGTTCCTTCAAAGTTCACATTTTCGTTTGATTCAACAGAATGCGACACGTGAAAATTATGAATAAATAACCGAGAGAATGAATATTGTTGCAAGTGAGTCACACATAATTCTCAACATATAACTTAACGGCTATCATCAACTGTCAATTCCTAATTCTCTTAACCTTTAGTTTTTTTATTTTTCAATCTTCAACTTTCGAGCTCTCGACTCTCAAGTCTTGACTCCAAATTTCCACCTCTCTACTATTTATTGTCTAGTCTCAACTCCTGCCTCTTAACTAAACTCGATTTCTACAGAGAAATCTCTCTTGGTAACTGTAGGTTACATGCCTACGAGTGCTTTTCAACTGACTTTTTTTCCCAAAGGTCAAGGTCACGACGTGACATCGCACCTCCTTCGTAACACCACAGTACTTGGTATGGATGAAGATACGTCTACATATATACATGTACGTAAGATACGTCCCAGTTATTGTGTCCTCATTCAAGCGTAGTTTTGCTAATTTTTAATAAACAAGTTGAATCCTGCTCATCTTGCTGAAAACATGAAAGAGAGAGAGAAAGAAAGAGAGGGAGGAAGGGAGGGAAAGGAGAAAAAGGAAGAAAATAAGTAATGTTCTGAAATAAGTAATATAAATAAGTAATATAAAAAAAAAATTGATGAGATTAAAAAGCATTATTTTGTAAAGAGATATGTGTTAAGAAATATTATGTGTTATACAATAGACGAATAATTAATTATTTATTAATCTTTCGAATTTCCTATTTTAATAATAATTTGACATTTTAATAATTTAACGAATAAATAGTATATCAAAAATGGACATGTATTGTATATCAAAAATGGACATACGTGTGGAATGGACTCTTACGTAAATGGTAATTAATATATTAAATGTCCTCTTAATTTCTATTTAAACTTCTGTAAAAATCTCCAATTATAATACACAATCTCCAATTATAATACACATTAATATTTACATGTATTATTATTAACAGTCATCGAAATCACTGATACAAGTACAAGGTGAGGTGTCAACATTCCTAATTTCGTAACACTCGTAAAAATAAAAAATATTACGGGGAAAATATTACAGCACAGAATATCCATTCGATGTTCCCGATATCGCGCGAGTAGCATTGATCGGTTTCCTTGGACGGCATTTATTCGTTTGTGTCGGCGTTGCCTTTCTCATGCTCATTATGCCTCCGTTCGCTGTTGTTTCTAAGAATTTTTGTGATCTTCAATTGCGATCCGTCCCTCGCCGTTCCTCGAACTGCAACATGACGGTCGACGCAACGCGTCATATCATCATATCTCATCCTTTCGGATCTTCTCTCATTCTCCTTGAGTTTTTGCCACAAAGATTTCAAAACAATGGTCGAATAATTTAGCTCGCGAGCAACACGATTCTAAATACCATGTACACTTAATTAAAAATTAAGACTTATTACGACTAGTCTCCTCGAAATCTGAGTTTCATTTTCAATGTAGTGATCAATTAAAAAATATTTTTAAAAAGAAAGAAGGAAATAAAATTATTAACCATACGTCACTTCGCAAAAAGACTCTTATCATGCAGATTGGTCGTGCAGATAAAAGTTCAAATAATGATCTTATAAACTATCACTATTGAGCTTTAGAATTAGAAGAATTGTAGTTTGTAAACATTTCCAATATACTCCACGAAATGTGCTGCTTATGTCTAATCGCGCGAACAAAAGTATTCATGATTTTGAAAAATTGCCTTATAAAAAGACTTGAAGATTTTAGAGAAGAAAAAGAAGAATTAAGCTACAAAACCTGTCTGAAACATTCTGAACGTTGTAAAATTCAGAATGATATCATGAGCTAATTTTTCGAACATAAGAGTATATAAGATACGTTAGAATTAGCATTACATTAGGATGTTGTAACCATTTTACATATTCCCGCTGTACAAGGATCAAGACAAGAAAAGTATGATCAGCGTTATGGTCTGGCATAATTTTACATTATCTTCACTTTCTTATCCGCATTCATAAATTGTAACTTTTGCATTTATTGCAATTACGAATCTCATATTAGCCGTACCACTCAAAATTCAACCTCGGTACTGAAGGGCTGATTACAAAGGAACTCATGTAAGCAGATCCCGTTATCGCGTTTATCACGAGCATAAATCAAGTATAATGACCAGGTCGAAGAGGTCTATTATCTCGCTGCCGTACGAAACGGCTCATAATGCATAAGTAGCCACCCTCCTCCCCTATTATGCCCTGAAACTTCCACTTCCCTTCTTATCAGGCACACGTCGACTTGCTTGCCCTCTCGCCTCCACGGCGACTTTGATGCGTCGAACCGAGCGCTTCTTTCTTTTCCGTCACTCGGTCGCACCATATCTTCAGTCTTGGCGCGACGATTTTGAGCTGATTGTGAGTGCCGCTTCGCGTGTGAATCCCTCTCTCTCTCTCTTTTTTCCTCTCTCTTTCGTACAGCTGCTCGCTCGCTCTCATATTCTCGCTCTCGCTCATAGCGGTAACCAACACGGCGGCACCTCTCGCTTTCACTCGTCGCATGGTTGTGCAAAGAGGAGGCTATCACGGCACCCGTGACGGGACTCTCAGTATCCGCTGGAGAGCCGTTGAAGATACGTGTTTCTTCTCGATGTTATTCGCGCGATCAGTGTAACATCTGAGATAGAAAGAGAGAAAGAGGAGAAGGAAAGAGTAGGAACTTGTGTGAGCGAACGGAAGAATTTTCGCCGAATCACATCTTCGTGCCGCTGCGCCGAAAGCGACAGCAAAAGACGCGTGGACCGCGGCGTGCGCGGGAAAAAGCACGCGATTATAAGAGCGAAGACACAGACGAGTGAGTCGAAAGAGTGACAGAAATGGTGACAGTCGGCTGGCTCAGGTAAGGAGGCTCGGACCATTAATCATTAAACTATCATAGAAAACGAAGATGCTGTCTAGACTATTGACTTCTCACGTTTGTACCAACTACGTTTGTACTTAGACTTGAAATTAAATTTATAAGTTGTCGCGATTGAAAATCGCGAGGTTTCGTCTTCACCTGGGTAAATTGTTCTTTCACCGGAAAGGGTACAGAGCCAAAGTTCACCGATAGGCGTTACGTAGGAGATGATATCTGTCTGATGTGAGTCTGACATCGTGACAAGTTAACACTTGTCACGATGATAGCTAAATGTTTGACAAAGCGTGTAAAAGTAACTTTCTAATAGTCAAGCCGTAGTTCATCACTTGCTGAATTAGGGACCCTTATAAAAATTTTTCACCGTTTTTGGCCCGTTTTTGACCGGCGAAAACGTTCAGTTTGAGTGGTAAAAACGTACATTTGATTCATTGAGTATGATCCGTTTTTAGGGCGCAAAGGGGCAATTTTCCGTAAAAATGAGTGGTTAAAACGGATTGCGTACGAGTATATCCGAGTGGTAATAACGTATTCTTATGAGTATTTTTGAGTGGTAAATACGTGCTGTGTGTAAATTTGAGATGTAAAAACGTACATTTAGCTACGAGCAAAAAATACTCGTTTAGCACTCATAAATACTCACATAGCACATTTTGGCTGCGTTTCGATATTCACTGCAAGTACTGAAAATCTATAGTGTATGTGACGTAAACTATAGATTTTCAATATTTGCAATGAATATTGGAACGCAGCTTTTGAAATCAAATAATCAAATAATCAATCATTATAATTGTTCATTTATTTATAGTAGTTTAAAACATTTATATAAATTTATATAAATTATAAAAATTCGTGGACATATTTTTAAGTTTGTAGAATAAATGTACTTCAATTTAGAGACAATCCGCGGATATTTTCTTGTGAGTAAAAAAGAAACGTACTAACGTGTTGTTACTCATCAACGGAAAATTGAGTATTGAAAACGGACAACTTACTTCGTCCTCATCTTTATGAGTAAAAAAGGAACGTATTAACGTATTGTCACTCATCGACTGAAAAACGAGTGTTAAAAACGGACAATCCACTAAAAAATACTCATACACATACTCACGTATACTCGTCATGCTCTTTCGCAATAGACTAAGCGTGCTTGAGAGTGCAAGAAACGGACATAAAAATGATAAAACGGGCTAAAAACGGGCTAAAAACGACCTATATGAGGTGTAAAAGCGGTGAAAAATTTTTATAAGGGGAGTCTATCAAACTTTGGCGAATAGTCTTCTCGTCTCTCATTCTTATTCAATTGAATGAGCTTTATTCGATGTATCCGCAATAGACTTCAAAATATTCACAACTCTGAGAAAAAGTTATGACTGTGAGAAAAATTGGGACTAACTGAGTAATGTAAATGTAAATAAATTTCTTCAGTTTATGCATTACACAAAAAAAGAGAAATAAAAGATAGTGCCCGCATGTGTATGGAGGTCGTTTAAATGATGTGTATTCTCACATGTAATGTGTTGCATATTTTTTATTTTATATTATCATCTAACTATATGTTTCAAAAATACTCATATAAAAAATACTCATATATAATTCAAAACTTTTTATTAAATTTTGTATTTATTTTTTACAAAGTACGAATAAGAAAACAAGGACATTATCATTACGTGTATTCAAAGAAGCAATTCCATTCAAAGAAGATCCAATTTGCAAAACGCTTTGTTATCAAAAGTAAAAATACTCTTTCGTCTATATGTAAGAAAAAGTACTTTTAACTGCAATAGAAGTTTTTTGTCTTTGAATATATTATAGTAAAAAAGCTTCTATGATATATAAAATTACAAAACTCAAAATATATATTATATGTATGTATTATAAAGTAAACAAAATCTTTTTTTTTTATATTACTATGAATATAATGTAAAAACCTCACTTGTACCTTGGTACATTAATACATATTTCGCGTAGAGATAGTAAATTAAACAGTAAAGAAATATTATTATGTATATATATATTTTTAACTTGTAGATTTTAGAATAAGAAATATATCGTTTTAGAAAAGTTTTTGAATAAAGATTTGTCATATAAAATTATTTTTAAAAATCTATTTAGCCATTTAAAATATTTATATAATTCAAAATTTTTTATTAAATGATATTTAATATCTTAATATATTAATTATTATAGTAAATAATAATTTTATTTCATAATTTCTGATAAATGCTCATCTCCGTTCTATTCTGACATTCTAACATTCTATTTTTTTATTACAATTATGACGAGAAAGTCTTTTATTGACTCGACGAGATTTTTCTTGAATTACAACCACATGCTAAGATTACTCACCCGATTAATCTATGATAAACAGTGAAGTCATAATATAATCGTGTTTTCCGTTCTTTATTGACGAGGAAACGATTGCTCATAGAGAATTATTCTGAGATCGACATTTCTATTATGTAACTCATACTGAAACACTTGTTCTATTTACATGTGCTATACTACACACATATATTGATATACACATACATATTGATTGATATATTTCGTTTTTTTAGTATTTTATTATTACTAATATCATCAATATTTCACACTACAGAAAACTGACAAAAATATCAAAATTTTATATCCGGAATATCCCACTAATTATGGGAATAAAAATGGATCGATCGAGAACTCAGAACGTTTGAATTGAAGATCCAAGTAGTGTAGGTCTCAAATTAATCAGACGCATTCATACATATATGTCATCAAACATTGCTCTAACACACAAAGATGCGGTAACTAAACGGTCTTAGGATTTCTATGTATTTAATATCTGAGATATAGATTCAAAATTTTAAGGATTGAAAAACGAAATTTAAACAAAGTGAACAGAGTTTAAAGAATGGCATTTAAAGATCTCGGTTTTGAACTCGGAATCCGCATAATTAATTAGCATTTAACTATAATAATAATGCTCGTTGAGATTCAAACGAATAATGTGACGGTTATGCCTTTTACGAGCAATAAATTAGCATTTTATTCCAAGGGAGAATAATAGTTTCGACATTCTACGGTCCAATTTCAGAATTCCTGACGATTCAAGGACCTGAAAACTATAAATTTAAATATGTCGACTAGTCTCCTTTCATTTGAGTTATAAATTTAAATAGTTTATGTTAAAAATATCATAAATTAAAAATTCTCGAGATATTCAAAAATCCTTGAATTCCAGAATTAAATACGACGCGTTAGATAAAAGAATATAAAGAAATGTGTCGAATATGTGTGTTGTTCCCAAGTATACAATATGTCATAGTAGTTCTAATGATACTTGGATATAAATCAAAGATTAACTTATACATTTCTGAAAATTATAGAGAGTGAATACAAGAGAAAATTATTGTAGCTTATATTTGAGTAATAACGGTACGTCTGTGCACATCGGACACAATTATAGTAACATTTCTCGTTTCTCTCACACAATACATATTTTTTATCAATACTCATAAATACATATGTATGACAAGGGGAAATTATCAAGAGATTCGATCCAGCCGAGTAAAAAACTATTGTTAGTATTTTTATGTAGTAGTATTGTACAATACTAAGTAAAATGAGGTTAGCAGTACTAAAAAACAATTTTACATTAAATGATAAAATTTCCATTCAATACCGGGAATATTAATTGACAAGTAACAAGAATTTCGTAAACATAAACCGGAGATAAGAATTTATTTTCTCGAGTACTTTACACTCTGTAGAACAAAATTATTCCTGTTGATATATATCCGTTTCTATTATACGTATGTGACACGATCTGGCACTGAATTATATTTTATTAATATTTCAAAGAAAAAAAAGTATTAATTTCCTTTGTGAAATACATAACGGTTACAAAACAAATTGATTAACATTACTTAATGTTGATTTGTATTAAATATCGTGATGTGGCGAACCGTAAAGTCGAGCATAATTAAACCGGATAAATTATGGCTTGGCGGTAAATCTTTCAGCCGTGTAATTATAGAATCGACGCTTTTACGCTTCGCTAGCAAACATGCGATATTACTCTCTTCGTCATCGAAGAGGCACAAAATACAGAAAGAGAAAAAGGAAAAGAATGCTACAACGTTTTTCTGATTGTAATTGAAAGAGACTGGATGTCTTACGATCGACTTATTCTGCATTTTTCGTCGAAACTTTCTCTCAACTACCTCAAGTGTCGTTATTTTATATGACAGATTATATACGTGATATTTTCTAATCATGCTTTAGAGAATAACTTTGACTTCCCCTTTTAAAATAATATGTAAATATGTACTGGGTTTAACGATAAGACAAAGTAAAAACAACCCTTAAAACTGAATGATAAAATCTTGCAGAACTTTTCTTAAAAGAAAGATTGTATGTCACCACATTGGTCACTTTTAGATAAAAAGAAGTTGTTTTACTTGAAATCGCGTCTTTTATTCAATCATGGATATTGAGCACGCGTGTGTGTGTTTTATTACAGATAAAAGTTATAATTATGTTTGAAATTGCTCTTATATCATTATTGCTTTCATTGTGGTTATAAATATAACTGTATTATTGCTCTTATTATAATTACAAATATAACTGTTTCCATCCGGAATTTCGTGTGGCAATTAGTAATGATATTTTATTGCATAAATAGCATTAAATATTATTTGCCACAAAGTTCCATTCCTTGTGGTCTGCTAGACGATAAATCTCTTTTGCTGCATCGCTAAAATAAATCATGTTCTTCTCTCTGTCAACTTAAAATCAGAAAAGATATGTCAGACATGCATATGTCAACGGATGCGTTAATGTTTTCTCTTACTAAAGTAGCAAAAGTATCGTTATGTGTACCAAGAGAACAGTGAGTCGTATATATTCTGTATAGAAGGGGAAGGAGAAAGCATCATAGATATTATGAAACTATCTAACCCTTCTTGCTGGCGACTTTTACTTAAAATTATACACATCAAATATAGTAATAACTTATATTAAATATATATTTTAAATATTTATTAAATATATGTTAATAATATTTAAACATAATATGTTAAAAATATATCTGATATTAGATTACAAATATAACATATTAAAATATATTTGATATTAGATATTATAAAAAAATAAATAATTAGTTACTTGATTGAAACAAAAAAAAAGTAGGTAGGTTTGATCGAAACGAAAAAAGTAGGTAAAAATTTTAGGAATTTTATAATCTCATGTAATATATTATAAATCTTATTTTCATATAAATTTTGTTTTATGTACTTGTTTTATGTAAATATATTTTTATAGAACTAAAATTTAAACTTTATAAGTTTAGAAGAAACATGAAATTACAATAGTTATTTATAAATTTTACATATATAATTTATGTTGGTAAGTTTTTTAATTAGATATATTATTTATTCATTATTATATATATATATATATATATATATATATATATATTTATTATTTACACGAGTGAAATACTTTGGATCATAAAAAGATTATATAGATACAATGATTGTCCTTACATTTTTATACAAACAATCATGTTTTTATGCAAACAGTATCGTGCGAATCATGCACTTTCTCTCTCTTTTAAGACTACCGGCAATGAGTTCTCTCCAGGCATTATAATCTGTCCACGTCTTGATATAGAATAATTCTCGTGTAATAAGAAAAGTTATGCAGAAAATGAGGGACATTGTCCACACATATAATTATAGTATGACTGCTTAAAATATCCGTTTTCTCACCTTAATCACCGGATGTGATCAATATGTTGCAAACGCGCTAATTACTTCAGGGGAACATTTTATTTTAAATAAAATAATTCAACACTTTCTTTCTTCATTATTTCTCTTTCTTACATCTATTAAATCACTAGTAAAAAGGAACGTATAATGGAAAAGACAAACAATTGTTTCTTCACGTGGGGTAATTTTCCAATATTAATTTTCTTCTTAAAAATTAAATTTTATTATCATTTTCAATGTTGACGTAAACTTTCTATTTACATACTGTTTGATTTTCAAATGAAATTTTTATTTGTTCAATTCGGTTTGGCTTCAATATAGTCATCCATTTAATCAGCAAAAATTTGTGAGAAAAAGCAGTAAGGCGTTCAATGGCGTTCGTCCTTTCTTGTGCCGGCTATTTGACGTGTAAAAAATGCAATCGTAATAATCACCTTCTCATCTCAGGCCTCGGTCGCGATGCAAGTTGTGTTTACGCAATCATAGACACCTACGAAGTTCTCGATCAATTGGCGAGACGCACGCGCGAGTAGCTACTTTCTAAAACACGAGGAAGAGCCAGCAGTAGCGAGAGAGTATGAGATTCACTTTTCAATAACTAAGTATCCTTTATTTTTATAGAAAGTAAAGCATCCTTTCCGCACCGAATATTGTTATAAAGCAGCATTTTTAATATTTGATCCTTACATTTCCGCGCACACATCCGATCAAATTCCGGATTAGTGATTCAGCAATTGGCCGTTCATTTATAAATTGCATCCTTGGAATGAAAGTCCACGCGATATGCGAATTTCGAAAGTTTCTCCTTTGCTCCTGTATCGAACTCGTACGCGAATATTCCTGCAGCCGTAAGGCGCGGACGTACTTATTAATTGCCGGATGAGGCATTGTGTGCCGCTCATGAGATAAAAAACCATGAGCAATCGCAAATGCCCATGTTCAATTGCCATCCCAGTGATAGATCCGTCCTTCGAGGAGTCGTATGTACAATTTCCTTTTTTGAAACTAAATTCTTATTTATATGAACATACGTGTACAAGAAAGGCAAAAGCAGTATAAAAAAATACAATGTTCTAACATTCGAAACAATACACATAATAAAACATAAATAGAAATCACTCTTTATATGAAATTCATTTTTGAAATAAATCAAATGTTGAACAAATCTTAATTAATTAGACATATCTAAGATAACCAAAGCAAAAATTTTACACAAATAATTTTAAAATGTGCTCCAACAAATTCCAACTTTCCTGCAATTTTTTATATATACGAATTGTTCATTAGTATTTTTTTAACTCAGACTAATAATCTTTTTACAATTTACATAAAGCTCTCAAGTCGTGTAAAGTTTATAAAAAGTCTTAAGCGCACTTTTCATTTATTTCTAAATCCATCTTCAATTTTTAAATCATATTTTTCACAATTGATTTATGACTTTTATGACATTACTGTTTTATATTTTGTGAAGTAAGCTCAAAGAATGTATAATAAAATAACAAAAGGTACTTTGTTTTCATGGTCAATGTTCTGGAGTTCTAAAATTTTATATTATTCGTACAACTTTTTATATTGCTCTCCGAGAAAATAGAACTAGAAGCATATTCGATATGTTGTTATTGGCATTATCTGCAGAGGTACTGTACAGGTGCAAGGTCAGTGATACCTTTCTGTTGCATTAACCTATCACGATCCAGGTTAAAAGACGTCTGGCAAACACCGTTACGAATCATAGGTCCTATAGGTCACACGAACACACACGAACACACACACGAACACACACACACACACACACAACACACACACACACACACACATTAATCATCAGCACACATACAACACCACACCACACCACACCACCACCCTCACCACCACACACCCACACACAGTGCAATGTTAAATTGACTATCAAGATTCTTCAGCCTATTGTGCTTGGAAACATTTTAACACAATGTAATCATAACAGTTTCTAATAAATTCTATTATACATATTGAAATTGAATAAAATATTAAAATAATAATAATAAGAAAGAAAGCGCGTGCGTATACACACAAAGAATTAATTAAATAAAAATAATTAAGTTAGACTTGTGACATGTTTAGTATAAAATGATTTTTTGGAGCGCTTACAATGGATAACCATATTAATTATGAACCGTGCATGTTAAAGGATTAATATTTATATATTGTATATGTAGTTATATATATGTAGCTTAATAACGAAAAAACGGCACTGTAAAAGAGGAAAAGGTACTGCAACTGATTGTGAGTACAATACGATGAGAGACGGATGACTTCGTAACAGAAAGCCGCTCTCCTTGATTTCATCGTCATCTCATCGTGACACTCGTGATTACATCTACCGCATTCACCGCGATAATCGCTCGGACGTGCCCGCGCAACAATGATCTAATGACTTGTGTCGCCGTACACAAAAGTTTACGGCAGCCTTCTTCACCGCAATTCACCACGTTCCTTTGTTCCTTATTGCGCGCGATCAGTCCATAAATCCGCTCGCTTCGCAACTAGAAAATTATTACACGAGACGACTAACTCTAATAACAATAAGTAGCAAAAACTTAGCGCTAGTGTGTTAAAAGAATGGAAAATAGATTGTTCAACTTCTATGCGCGCGATGGGAAGGATGTGGCTGCATTTGTATAGAAAGTATAGAATAATTTAGCATTATAATTTGTATCTTAGAGTTTATTATTATCTGTTTAAATTAATTAAATGATTTTATTATCAGTAAATTAATATTAATTTCTATGTATGTTAACCTACAAATTTTACCTACATTTTTAACCCCTACAAATATAAATAATTTATATAAATTATAAATTTAAATTAGAATTAGTAATCCGTAAAAAAGTTAATTAATTATTTTGTATATTCCATTTTGTATATAATATTTTGTCAATAATACTTGGGGCATACCGTTAATTATTCCTATTATTGGTCTAATTAGAAAAGAACATTATATCGATTTATAATTTAACATGTTACAAGCATTTCTTTAATAATAATTAGTTATATAAATATATATTTTAAGTAGTAAGTCATCATATTCTATTGAATGTAATTGTTTGCTTCTTAATAAATATTTCTAATTACACTTGTGTGTATGTACATTTAAACCAGATTAATAGAGCAAGCTTAATTCTTTCAAGCTTATAGTTCTCGGGCATTCACGAGTGACAGTTAAGTTGATTATTAAGCTTCACACGTTTGCGGAAATCTTTAACGTTTGAATACTTTTGCAATATGTATCTGTGCTATTTAACACGAAAACCAAGACTATGATCTTTGGAATTTCAGACAGGAAAAAAATGATATTCTTTTTAGACAGTATATTCTTTTTATTAATAAAGTTAGGCCCTTAAATATAGTTGTTTATTTTATTTTTATTTTCACGTAAACTCTCTCTCTTTTGTGTGTGTGTGTGTGTGTGTGTGTGTGTGTGTGTGTGTGTGTGTGTGTGTGTGTGTGTGTGTATTGTGTGTGTGTGTGTGTGTGTGTGTGTGTGTGTGTGTGATATTATTAGTGTTGCAATAATCGATGCTATCACTATAGGACTAAATAAAGATCCACGTTCAATACTCTTTTCTTCCTTTATCATTATGCTTTGTCTGTATGGCGACAATGTTCATTGTCTGACATTGATTGACAGAATATTCTTAAGTATCTTTACTACGATTGATCCGCATAATTCGTCTTTCGTAAATGTTTATTGCAACGGCTAAATGAACGTAATAAAATGGAGAAACCCGAAGACGATGTAGGATGACGTTACTCATGTGTCGATTATGGCAGTGTGTGATGTTGTAAGACGAAAGAATTCGTTTAGAAATGTTCGTCGGCTGCGTTATCTCGATCCGCAAAACGATCACGTATTCAACCGAAGTCCTCAATGTCAGCGCGATGAAATTTCTATCAGTGTTGAAATGCGCCGACCTTTACCATTGTTTTCTTCTCTGACGAAAGTCAACGAAACGAATTCTTCAATTTTTTTTCAATCTAACATACAAAACATACAAAAATTTTAGAATCCGCGAAATATATTTCGGGTTTTCGAATTTTTCCTAAGAAATTATTCTAGATATCTTTTTAAATCACAACAAAAAATTATTGTACATTAATCATAATAATAATGTACAGCTATATTTTAATAGCATAATTTTACAATTATAATAAAAATCATGAATGTAAATTATTCAATTAAATACAATTGAACTTTCTCATTCCGAATTCGTTGGGATCAAATAAATTTTTCATTTTTTATTTTTTTATATCATTTTCGTCCTAACGACATATTCTAACATACAGTAGAATGAAAATTATTGACAAGTTAAATTAAACGATAAGTATTCTCTTCATTTGCTTTTTTGTTCTATACATTGTCATATATGATCACATAAAAAATGTGAAATAATGGGAGAGCAGAGAAAGGAAAAATATTATTATTAAATAAGGAAAATTTAGCACTTACTATATTTTATTACGCATAAGTTATTTTCGACTCGGTCTCCGAGCAAAATTATCGGATGATCTAACTGAAGGATTTTCACTTCCTGGTTCGAAAGGACATAACTCTCGATGTGTTTGGTAGAATTTGGCAAATTTGCAAGCAAAATATTGTAGCTGTGACTATGAAATATTGTAGCCGTTATTATAATCCTACCTAAAAGACTATAAAAGATGACCTTGGAAATCTTAGAAGCATACCATATATACTTCTTCTTCATGGGGCAAACGTGTCGAGATAGTCTCTAGACGAATATCCCATTAGCACTTTCACCTGCATGTATTTCCTCGAGAGCACATCGTCGTTACTCCAGCACTTACCATCTCAAGAATTCTTCGTTATATTCATTCACGGTTATCTATTCCGTTTTACACCTGACAGGAAATTAAACGGTTCTTGTTACATATCCTGTGGTTAAAAGTAGTCTAAACAGATTTAATAAATGTGATTTTAATAATATTATTTATAATATATGTAAAAGTAATAATTATATAAAATAAAATTATATAAAAGTACATGTAAGAAATTGAATGAATTGTTTAGGAAAACTTTTTTATTTTTATTCGTCAGATTTATTAAGTGAATTGTTAGATATTATTATATTTTCTAAATTATATTCACAGAAACAGAATTATAATAATGTAGTTAGTTTAGTCATTAAATTTATTTCTTTTACATCATGTTTTATCTGAACAAAAAACATTCAGAGGAAGAGAGAGAGAGAGAGAGAGGATATTTACGTAGTAGAAACCAGATGATTCCTATGAGTATATCTAATTAAGATTCCACTTCTCTTGATGACACTGAAACTATCGACACACATCACGTGCCCCGCGATACTTTTCGGGAGTATAGCCATCGTCGCCCGAAGCACAAGATCCCAAGGACCCGCGTATCGGATCCCTGAGAAAGATTTCTCCAGTTCCGTTGACCCACTGACACTGAATTATCATTTGTATACGTGTGTGTGTGTGTGTGTGTGTGTTTTGTGTGTACGTGTGTGTGTATACGCACGCACACGCTTTATGCGACTGCGGTCTCTTACAGTATAAACACGCAACGGAAAGTTGTCGGATCCATCGTCTGCGATTGTTTTATCTCGTAGAGCGACAATGTCATACATTACAATGCCGTGTTGGGCGAGATGGTTTATTATTGAGGCTGTAATCAGATACCTAATTTTACATGAAAATAAATTAAAATAGTTCTTGTAAAATAAAGTATCGATTTTGAGAATGTCGATATTGAAAATAATAAAATTAAAAATCAATTTAGATTTTTCGCCATTTTTCAACTTGGATAAATTTATATCACTTTATTCAACAGTACTTTGTGTTTACTTAAATAATATTTAAAAAGTACATTTTACATGTATAATAAATTTCTTCATTATTATAAATCTTGTTAGTGTCTTACTTCTCCACAAGATATTCTAGACATGAGAAGTAATAAAAAATGTATATGTATGTCAATTTTCTTCAATGATTTAAATTAGAAACAGACTGCAAAAAATCATGAAGGCTTGACATTATTGACATGATCGGAATCGAGAATATATTGATTTTCTCTAAGATGATAATAATGAGTCTTAACGCGTCCATTAGTCTTGTAATTATATTATTTTGTTGTTTTGTATACAATTATTACTAAATATACTGACTAAATATATTACGTATATAAAATAATAAAATATATCCTTATTATTTCTTATGCATCTTTCTCGACTTTCTAGTTTTCAATCGTACTTTCAATTTAAACCATTGCTTAACCTTGCTTAAAGTACAACAATTTTATGACTACATTATTCTAGTATTTTTCCATGCACTAATTACGTTCAGAGAATAATGTAATTATGAAATATTAATGTATAATATTAATGTATAAAATATTAATTAATGTAGAAAAAATATCCTTATATGTAGAAAAAATCGAATATTTTATTCAACAATTTTATTGAACATGTCTTCAAGATTAATGTACATACTTACTTGTATATGCTTACTTTCAATAGTACCTGCATACTCAATAGTAATTTTTGCTTATTTTTATGACGTTACTTGTTTGTTGTATTTTTAAAACCTTTTATATATTTATAAATTATACATATCAAAAAAAAGAAAAAGAAAAATGTGAAACACGCGAGAGGCGGTTACTCTCTCTTCATCTCAAACTAGCTGTATAAGCCCGCGGATACAGAAAGGAGGAAACACATACGGGAGAAATATTTATTTTCTTAGCATTCACAAGGAAATTCTCCTGGTTGCACATAGTCCGCCATCTAATCTCGATTAGCCTGTAGATACCCGTTGGGCAGTCGTGTGTTCGTTTATCTTCGTATATTATTGTTGAAAGCCAGCGATTCTCAATCATACAGTCGTGTACACACATATGCATATAATAATCTTGCTTCGAGATTTGAAATATATATGCTAGTGTATCGTTGTTTTACGCGTAGGTGAGATGTAAAGATCTTTAGAAAAGTGCCCTACGGCCAGTGAGACATTCTTCATGTAAATGAGAACTTTTCCTCGATCATTTATCACAGATGCAACCGATGAACCAACCATATGGCGTAAAAAACTGAACACTTTCTCGTAAATCTGATTTTATTAAATCACGCTAAATTTTATGTTTGCATTTTGCATAAGATTTTATTATTACTATTTTATTATTACTAGCGCATATTGTGAATTTTTACTAAAAACAAATTAAATTAATTTAAGAATTTATTAATTTAAGACAGCATTGCTTATTTACATATAATTTCATTTTGTATTTTTATGTATGTTTTATTAAAACCAGAAACTAAAATAATTTTTTTTTAACATTGTATAAATATGTATAAATGTCAATATTACTTAGCCATTATTATTACATATTATACAAACCGAAATAGAACATTTATTATTTTAATGTTCGGTTCATATAATATATAACCAATTAAAATAATTCAAATTAGGTGAAAATAAAGATCAATGCTTATTGTTAATTGCAAAATTGAACCAGAATGAGCACCAGTCAAAGCGGATTCTCGTGTCGGGAACGCGACGAATTCAATCGGCTTGATCTTTTTTTCTCTCTCTTTTCTCCTCACAGAGAAAGTACATACGACTACCTGAAAGCATTTGCAATGTCGTTGTATGCCATATATTTTCACGAATACGATGAACAATTCTGATAACTTTTGCTTACTTTTTTTTTACATTATTTATACAACTTTTCGTGGTGGACAAAGGTGTTGTTATACAAAAAATTATTATTAATAATAAAAAATATGTATATCAATCTTATTAAAATATTATTAATATTATATTAATATTATATATTAAAATCTTATTAAAAATACGATTTCTTCAGAATAATAATAGTTATTTCGCTTAAAGTACTTAACCTTGTATTATTATTATTATAAATAGAAAATACATTTATCACATTCACGCAATTGTGATGTTATTCAAATTTTCATATATTTTTGCGATTATTGTTTATATCATTAACTATTTAAAGGGAAATATATAATTTAATAAAATTGTTTTTCTTTTTAATGTATGTCTAATAACATCTTTTTTATATGATAAATATAACTCATTACTATAATTAATAGAAATTTATTTTTAATTTTTATTTAATTTAAATTAATCTTTAACGCTTGTTTCAACGTGTTATGTGACATTAGGAATCTTCTCAGGAATGATCTAAAAGAGAGTTTAGCTTCAACAAACCCAGGTGTTTTCCAACTATTTAAAAATTTTCCCCACAGAAAAATTTACACTTTATGTGATGTATTATTTAACACAATCACCCTTAAAAATATTTCAATAGAAAGATGATGGTTTTTTTAATTTTGGTTTCAGAGGCAGCTTGGTACTGCTGTATATATTGGTTATTGTAGTGCCAGCATTCTTGTCGACAGTCAGCCAGTTCGATATTTCCGGTAAGCGCACTTTACCGTAGAAAAGGAGCATTACCTCTTGCGTTAATACATTACACATTCATCCGTGCGCCACTCTTAGCAAGGTGACGCTAACACCCCGCGGCCTGATTTCGCCATGGACTTGGCGTCGTCGCAACACTTTTCAATCTTTGCAGCATCCTTGCAAATTATTTTGTATTCTTGAAAGGAGAGCTTAGCATACCTAAGTATCATTTTCTTTAATGTTGCGACGTTGTCAAGAAAATTAAGCCAAACGTACTGTAACGCCGAGAATGATTTATGCTGACATATGGAGATAATGATAATTATAGTCAATGTATGCGCGCAGAAAATGTGCAATCTATTGGACGGATGTATCCAACCGGATGATGAATAAAATCCGACAAATGTCTGCTTTGCAAGAAAGATACGTAAAATCGATATTTTTGCTGGCATTGAAAAAAATAATATAATTGACAGTAACTTCAAAAGTTTGCACGAAGACTTAGAATATGATATGTATGTTAACCCTTCTTTGCATAGTTACTTTTTTTCTCTCTGTATCTTTTTTATTGATAACATATTTGTCAAGTGAAGAGACAGAAAGAGAGAGAGAGAGAGAGAGAGCACGTGCGCTGTGTGTGTGTGTGTATGAAATACGTTTAAAATATTTTGCAGAATATGAAATGAAAAATAACTTTATTTATTATGAGCATGTACCACTTTAGTAGGAAAATAAGAAGACCATGACCATTCCGATTAACGTATTTTTTACATTTGCATAAATGTAATTGACCAGTGTCAATTACAATCACTTTTACAATCAGTAGCATACCTTTGAGTAAAACGCTTTTGAATAATTTACAAGAAAACACACTCTGACTTGCAATTCTCAGAAATCCTTTAGTGTTTTTCAGGATGTTCGTCAAATTGGTAATCTTGTACAAAAGACCATAATTACGTGATTGACGAAGTAGTACCGTATAATTCTTTTTATCGGCTCTTAATCGAACATGATAATCTTCGTGAATTCGTAAAAAAAAAAAAAATCGAAGTGTATTGTATATTTTGTGTATTACGCTCTCGCTTTCTCTCTCTCTCTCTCTCTCTCTCTCTCTCGCTCTCTCTAAAAAATTAATTGAAATATGTAGTTTAATTGTGTTTTAAAGTTCGACTATGTCGGCGCGCATTTTATTTAGTCATGTACTGCCTTCAGATCATTGATTGACCATCAAAGATCCAAGTCTGACCGTCTTAGCTCTTTTAAGACCGTTTTTTAAATTTACTTCTTAAAATATATTTTTACAAATAAAATATTTTGTAAAAATCGATACACACACACACACACACACACACATGTATAGAATTATTTGAAAAAATGTGAATACATTTGAAAATTGTATCATATTGGCCTATGATTTTGTCATTCATTCGAGAGTGAATTGCTGAAATGTTAATTATGTAAGGAAGGAAGCGGGTTACGAATTTAAAGGAAGCGAAGAACAATAGTGAGACTGCTCTCACGTTAGCACGTAAAATCGGCTTATAAGACACTAGAATTGTAACAGTATAAGATTACGTCACAAATTGGAACGGGATCCTTCATTAGGAATTTCAGTATAAGCATGATCATTATTTATTATCACTTGTGCCGCTATATACGTGATTTCTTTCATTCACGTAGCTTTACCTCGTCACGTGTGCACATGTTGTAATGGTACATGGTAATCGGTATCACGACACAAGGATTTTAATTCTAAAACAATACATATGTTTGAAACATGTATGCCAAGGATTTTTTATTTATTGTCTATTTAAAATGTGTAATAAAAATATACATGCGATTAAAAATTTCTAAGTTTCCCATAAAAGTGATTATTTTTGGTGACGGAACAATTCTAATATCTTTAGTCATCACTCTTTTTAAGAAATCACAAATTCGATAAAAACCTTCGAAATATTTTTTATTTAAAAAGATAAATAATTTTATCTTTTACTCTAGAGACCAATGTGCATACGATTTTTATGTGAATTGTGTGAATGTGTAAATTAAAAGATGTAAATATTCATAACGGCACACTTCTGCATACTTCTTGTTACAGAATACGTTTACGGGATAGACCATGATTTGCAAGCGAGAGCACGCTCGGCCATCGAGGCGGAGAGATTCGCCTATCGATCGTAAGTTAATTCTATTTTCGAAGATAAAGATTTCGCTAAAAAAGTACTTCGTCGCCCGACCATAAATTCCTGAGAAATGCATCTCAGTGAAAACACGCGTACTTTCCCAGTCACGCCATACGATTAACGACCGTAATATATTACGATCCGGTTTATTTTACTTTTACGAATTCTGGCGGTGAAATGCAAAATTTTGAACTGACTTTTACATAATCTGCCTATTTCAATAAGATCCGTGATAGCACAGGAATTCCGAAAGCCACGTATGCGCGCACGTCACCGAATGTATAATGAAGTCGGGTCACGATCGGATTGAAAGAGAAAAAAGATGCCATTGTGAGCATCAAGGACAAACGGATCTCTTTCTTTCTCTCTTCGATCATCCGTAATTAATGAGAAATTGATTTTCTGGTGCGCAAAAAAAAAAAGAATATTCCACTTCTAGAATGTTATTTCTTTATTATTTACCCAAGACATCATTAAGCAATAAAGATCGCAAACATTTTTGATATTGGTATCTATATTATTTTTTTAATCTCTTTGGATATATGTAAATTAATGAAATTTGTAAGCTTGTAACGTGTATATTAGCTCGCTGAGAATCTTATATTCATACTAAAACTGATTTATTAGTTGCTATTATATACAATTTTATGAGGTCAGACATTTTTATTGGAAGTGATAAATCATTTTAAATCGTATGGGTTTATCGAATACATATCTCTAGAAAGGAAATAATTTCTAAGAAGAAACGAATTGGAATAATGCGAAATATTTTACATGATACGGTGATTTTGTGATGATAGCAATATAGATGCTAATGAAAGTGAATAAAACGTCTATTTTTTGCATTATAGTCGAATAGCACGAAGAGGATCTTAATTTTCGTAAAAAACGCATTCTTCGAATTTGTTCTGTATATATATTCTTGCAAAAAAAAACGATTCTGGAAAGAAGGATCCTTCGGATCTGATTTCGAGAATTTTAAAAATATGTTACGATATACACGATGCGGGTTTTAATTAATATATCACTATTTCATGACACATCTGCCAATGATATTCATAGAAATTAACCAGACAGTCGACGCGCCAACAGTTTGCATTTTTATTTTTATGATTAAACATTTATTAACAACAATTAGCATGAAATCGCTGTAAAGACGCATGAGAATGCAACCTATTTGCATTGTAGTCAACGTGAAATATTGAAATATCGAATGTTTCACGTTGATATAAGATAAACAAAATGGTGAGCGTTAATATTATAATTTCTAATGCTGCATGGTAGCTTAGGGTTTCTCTCTCTCTCAAGAAATTAAACTTAATCCATAAAGCAAAGATGTAGACATTGCTGTAAAATCAATCACAAAAGATCGAATCATTAAACGAGGAATCCTTTTTCGTCGGAAAAAAAACTGATAGAACTGTTGATACACGAGTTACTTCCATTGCGATCAGCACTTTTCTATTTGAAAACAGAAATAAATGAATAAAAATAATAGACTATATTTTTAGATCAATTTATATCAATTATGATACTTCTTCCTTTTTTATTAAAAGATTTAAAATATGGGAATATAATGTATATAATATCATTTCTATTTAGCGCGTAGGTCGTCTTTTCGTCGTCAGGAATGTCATCGATTTTACCAAAAAGGAAAAATTTATTCCACCATATTTACGACTTGTATCTTTCACATGCCGGTGACAATCAGAACAAAACCGTAAAATTCTTTCTTCTTTTAAATAAATGTTTTCTCTCAGCAAATATTACCTGATGTCATCGTATCAAGGTATAATTTTAATAAAAGAGCCTAGAGATGCATTATAGAAATGATGTTATATACATCATATTTCCATTTTAAATCCTTTATTAAAAAAGGAAGAAGTATTATAATTGACATAAATTGATTAAAAAATGTAGTCTATCGTTTTTATTTATTTATTTCTGTTTTCAAGTAGAAAAATGCTGATTGCAACGGAAGTAACTTGTGTATCAACAGTTCTATTAGTTTTTTTTTCGACAAGAAAGGATTTCTCGTTTATTGGTTCGGTCGACGTGCGTTGTCGCACGTGCTTCGACGGGTTTGGCGACATTAGAGAACGACAATGATGACGGCGATCATGGCCACGTATACACACAGTATTTGTACGTGCACGCCTTCTCCCATAACTAGTAGCCTTCTCGAGGTCGAGGAAAGGGAATAGCGACGGCAATGGTTGCACGAGAAATCTTCCTCGTGACTGAAATGCCGATGCCAGATCGGCCGACATCGGTTGCTCCTTTCCTCGGCCATGAAAGTAAAAGCGCGCGTTACAAGAAAAAGGGGGAAATGGAGCAGGAAGGACGCGTTCGACTTCTAGCGGAACTGGATTCCGTTCTTCCACCTTGAGCGAAAGGACGCGTAGATAGCGAAATCCGTTATGCGAAAAAAGTCTTGCCGGCGCAGCGAAACCTTTGTACTTTATATCGCTATGACAAGTATCATCATTATTATAAGAATTATAAAAATAATTATTAATAATTAAAAAGATAATAATTAAGAATTTTCTTACAAGACTTTTATTTGCAGAAAATCTTGTTTCAGTGAAAATTATTTCGCAAATTATTATGACTATGACAAATTAATTCTTATTTTCTACTTTGCTTGGCAGTAAACTAAACTCTTTCACGAAAAAAGTTAGATTTATCTATTTTTTCAACAAGTTTTTAGGTATAAAGTATCTTTTTTCTATTTTACAAAATTCATAATTCCATTTTTACGATAAAACATTTTACGATAAAAAGAGAAATAAGGGAGGTACGTTACATAAGGATGAGAGAGGCAACATAGAGAGAGAAAAGAATGATGGTAGTGGAAATAATAGCTATATTATGTTAACGAACAATTACTGTTTTATAGGAAATTGATTGATATATTACTGGGAAGAGATTACTATATTCACTTTGTAATGTTCAAGTATCAAATGGTAATTTCCAGTAATAAACTATTACATACGTTGTATTAAATTACTGGAAACATTCCTAGAAGTTTTAAATGACCTCTATAACATATTCACACATATCTTACTCCAAGTGATTTAATTTTTTAAAAAGATTGGGAAATTAATTTTCTCTTACAGTTAAATAGTGGAAAAAATTACGATTAAACATACTCTATTAGTTCTTATCAAATCAAACTTATATAGTTGCTATTTGATTTCCTTCAATATCGCTGTTTGATCGATCATTCGTTCGAAATTATTAATATTTACTTTTTTCAGGCGGGCAAACAAGATACAATCGGTCAACGCAACATGTAGAGTCCGATCAGAAAGACCTTGTCCACCGAGCAAGTACAGAACGCCTTCCGGTGCTTGTAATAATGTAAGACATCCTGCCTGGGGTGCCAGAGGTTCCCCATTCCTCAAATTATTGCCACCGGAATATTCGGATGGTAAGAAAATGCAATATATCTTTAATACTTTTCGCACATGGTTTAAAATGAAATGTTAAATTGGCCATTTATATTTGACAGAATGAACAAATAGAACGCGTTGATGTCAATCTATGTGGGAGGTATTTTAAAAATAGTATTGTTTATTTTCTGTGCAATGTGTAAAGAAAAATTAAGATTAGAGAGACAGTCTTCTGATATGTTGGAATACTTATTAAACTGGCCTGATACGTTATTTATTAATGAGAAATATGATTTCATACGATTGATACAATATGTATGATTCATATTCGAATCATCTAGATTTGAAATCTTCGAAGAATTCAGATTCGAATCATAGAAATTCAAATTCGAATCAAACCGAATCTCAACTCGATTCGTTTCGATTCTATTTGTATTCGAATAGTTTACATATCTCTTGGTAGCACGGTTGAGCTCATATGTTAAAATTATAGAACGATCTTCCCTATGTATGTACAGGGTGCGTCAGGTATTTAAGGACACTCACATATGTGCTTGGCACTTCATAGCAATTGATTTTGTTTTCTTTTTTCACCTCAAATTATAAATGAAGGGCAATAAGCTAACTCAGGAAATGAAAAGACACGCTGTTATAGTCGCTATACACGCGAATCACAGCGATCTTGAAATCTCTCGATTTTTGAAAGTCGTCCTTTGTTAACAAAGTTCGCCGAGAGTTAAAAGTATCTGATGGCAATGTGGAAAGTGTTGCCAAGCGCAAAAAACATGAAACAGGACTCTGCTCTTTCACACAAAGCAATGAGAACACAAGATTGGATGTCCGAGAAATGTGATCTGCATGATCACATAACCTCAAACATGTGACCCCCCAGCTCCCCGGATCTTAATCCTTTAGATTATTATGTATGGGGCGTTGTTGAACGGGAGACCAATAAACATCCCCATAACACTCTTGATTCTCTCAGAGCAGCTATTACCAGAGTAATGACCCATATGGACGAAAATCACTTAATTCGAGCATGCAAACGTTTTCGGCAGAGAATTGAAGCTGTTATTGCCGCTGAAGAGGATTTTATCAAATAACTGTATAGCACAGAGGTCACTTACTTTACTGTAAAAGTTTCATTAAAATAAAACAAGTTTTCTAAAAAATATACAAATTTTAGTTTTTAAGTCAATATGTCCTCAAATACCTGACGCACCCTGTATATGTATATATATGTGTGTGTGTGCGTACGTGTGCATGTGTGCATCATAACACGTCAAGACTTAAAACTTTCGTTCATACAAGTGATTAGGTAATAATTACTGAGAAATTCGACCTAGTATCGTTAACTCGTAGTCGTCGCAATTATGAATTTCAACATTGAAAGTGGAAAAAGAACGTTAAAAATCAATATTAAATCTAATATTAAATATTAATATTAAACCTTTCGAGCCACTATGATCTCCCTTCATTTCGATGAGAAAATGATTGATGTTTATGGAAACTTGCATCTCATTGTATCTATTGTCGTAATATCATCCCGACTAATATAGCATCGAGAATGAAAAGTGAAAATTAGAACGCGCGTGCTAGCTAGACAAATGAGCTTAGATCTACTTCGACGTCGGCTCGTTCGGCATGGTCGATATGCCATAGCCTTCTCGGCGGCCTTAGAGAAGATGGATTAGCATGCGAAAAGGTGCGTACGCGTGCCCGTTGAAATAGAGAGTTTCGTGAGTGGGTCTTCTCTCTAGCCTGTGCGATATATCAATTGCGACATCGTATGTGCACACGCAACGCTATAAAATAATAAAGGATCTCGCGCGCGATCGTTTGTGCCGGCCGTTACGTGCTCGCACCGCGTAACACCACTACTTCACTCTTTTTTATTCTCCCCTGTTTTTCCCGGAAAGAAAAAGCCTCTTCCTAGCTTCGGTCGTGTGCTCCTTTACCGTGGCATGAGCGTCGATTTGTCTTTTTTATGACGCCCGGTACTAAGCTCTCAATCACTTCTATCCTTTCCGGGACATTCGCTTTATGATGGATTACGATGGATACGTGTACATAATCGTGATGGCAATTTTATTACATTAAATCATGTCTTTATACACGTTATAAATTTCAAAATCGTGTTTTAAGATCCAGTTCCACACACACCTAGAATTTAATTCAATAATAGAGAACTCACACTGTGTCCGACGTACATATCAAATGTCGTACATCAGATCAGCGGAAGCCTTAATAATTTTTCCTCACTCGTTTCGCAGGCTAACATACGAAAATATTTTTAACATTTATATTATATAAATGAGCAGAAGAAATCAATTCAATTCTCAACATATGCGAGATCGGATTTAAAATTATTATACTACATGAAAGTTTGGATAAGAGAGCATAAATCGTCAAGTCAATTATTATAATTCAATGTCTTATATAAGATTCTAGAGTCTTATAAGACTCTAGACTTAAAATTTGTAAATATTAGAAGTCGTAACCGTTTTTGATAAATAAACATTAAACGAATAAATGTGCGTAATTTTTATGATTAGGCTGGATCTTTGGGATCTTTGGGTCTACTAATTTATTCGTGCGAATGTATATTTCGTTCTTTTTCGGATCTTGACTGAGATGATATTTTTCGCAACATTAATGCAATGCCACGTGGAAGAAAGATATTTTAAAGATAAGTATTAGTATATAAGTTGATAATTATTTTATAATTATAAGTGACCGTACATTTCTAGAGATTATATCAAGACCGAAAATAACAGTACATAGTCCGCAAAAAGCGTAAAATGTGCATATCGTCGCATGAATCTAAATATTATTAGGCACAAAGATCCAGCCTAGCCGTAAAAATTTAGCACGTTTATTCATTTATTAAAATTTATAATTCACACAAGTATGTAAAATAAATAATAAACAAAAATATATACATGCGATTGTCATTCTTCAAATATTTTTTGTATGACAATCGTGCTTAAAATAGAATTTTACGAATTATGGATTGTTTAAAGTAGGTTAAACTCTTGATGTTTTTGTGCTAACTAAGCGAAAATTAAATTCACGCTACCAAATTATTCGGAGTTCGGACTTTCGGCGATATCTACAAGTAGAAAGAGAAGGAAAGGCAGGCAGCTGGCGCCCATCTCCGGGAAAAGAATTTCAAACGAAAATATGAAAGTGAGAAGACCGAAGAAAGTGACTGTAGTTCTTCTGTAGACAGTGGTTGCCAGACGGCGCCTTTCGACGTCGTTGACCCCAAAATACCTCGATGATCGCTGAATGCCTTTCTATAAATTTTCTCATTGCGCTTTTACGATAGAATAATTATACGAGAAGACACCTATATGTATATTACAAAATAAAGAATTTTATCTTGGAAATTTCAGAATCAGTCATATTATGTAATAAAAAGAAAATTGGTCGTATATAAATCTGATTTATGTAAAGTTAAATTGTCTCTTTAATATAAATCTAGTATATTATCATTTTAATATACGCTACAATTTGAACACAAAAAACAATAAGTGCACAATTAATCATTGTATTCTATAACAATTTCCATTGAATGTAAAAATGAATTTGCACGAATACTTTGTCAATAAAAAGCATCAAAAAACGATATTTAAGGAAAAATTTTTTCCTTATTCCAATAAACGTGTACAAATTAGGAGAAAGATCACAATTTGTTAAAATCATTTAATATTCATCTTCTTACGCCGTAAGAAAAATTTCATTGATGAGACCGGCAGGTGCGGAAAGATGAAAAAAAATCAATCAATTTTGCCGTGCATAAACGCGCTATCATCATTGACGAGTCGTGCGCATCACGAATGAAAGGGCCACGTTCATTGTGTAGGAAGAAACCATGGCTGTGTAACACTTACTGCGTGATCATTAAAGAGCGACGCCTGTGCGTAACCATGACACAGAATTTTGACACACATTACACTTTTCGAGACCGAAGAGTCGCCTCCTTCGTGGCTCCTTCGCCGGTAGCGTCGACGTGAGTCATCGCACGCGCATCCGCATTTGAAATATTGTATTATCAAATTTATGTGCACAACTTTATTAACATACATACATATTAAATATAATCCTTTATATCCTTCTACATGATTAATGCACTATTGTTGACGTTAATGATTTTATGATTATGATTATATGAACGTTGTTTTATTTCATAATTAATCTGCACTCTCTTATCGAATACATACATAATTATGCATACATTCAAACGTGAGATGCATTTTGTGTTAGATATTTTTTATATACAGGGTGCGTCAAAAGATACTTTAATGAATTATAAAATAAGCATTAAAAAATGGGGGTAATGACATTTGGCCTACACATTATTATCTTATATTATCTTACTTCGTATTCCATACTTGATGCATTCTTGATTTTTATTGTGTATATACTACATTAAAAAAAATTACTTTCTATTGAAAATAATCAATTTTATTACGCTTGCCATATTCTTGATCTCGGTGATTATCGAAGATAGACTAGTGTGAAACAACATCATACAAAATTATGATTCAAAAATTGTCAAAAAAATAATATTTTGGTTAATATTAATTTTCTAATTTTTGAAACTTGATCTTTCTCAAAAGTGAAACATAATATTTTAACATAATGATATGTTTTTTCATTAAAATAAATTCCTTCTTAATTGCAATAATGGATTTGTTCCGATTTTGCTTTTTAAAAGATTTTCCTAAAGAAATTCTTTGAATTTTTTAACCATTAAACCTATTTTTACTTGAATGTTTAATGCCTTCTGTTTAGGATTAACAGTCGTGAAGAATTCATGGTTGTATTTAATCTTATTAATGCTATTCATCCTTTCTATTAGAGAGTTTTAATTTCCTCAACAGTACTTATTCAAAGAAGAAACCATTTTTACCCACGGCATAAAAACAAAATGAAATAAGTGCAAACAATTGAAAGTTGTTTGTCCGGAAAAAACAAATAACATTTTACATTTCCCATGAGCGTAATTTATAAGTAAAATTCACTGTTGCATTAAACATGTGAGATAAATACCATAATATTTCTTCACTTCCTATTGTTTCACATAACTTTCTTTATTAACATATTTTTTAATCACACATATTTTTCAATCACACATATATCACACATTTTTTTAATCACACATATATTTTCTCTCGTTAATTAATTTAAACTAATTTCTATGTGCAATATACCTCTACTGTAAATACAAATTTATAAAATGTGAAAAGATTGTAATGTAACGCAAAAATTTTAAAGAATATTATTATAACTATGTAAAGCAACAATATAACGTGACATTAAAAAATAAACGTTGCTTTATTTTTAAAAAACTTTCAATCGTCTTAGGTCAATTTGTTTGGGGAATTCAAGAATGAATAAAAGTATATATGTATGCAAAATGAGGCATTTAAAACAGATCACCTGAATAACTCGCTTGTTTTTGATGACAGAAAAAAATGCTTCAGATAAAAATTGCTGAGTTCGAAGGGGGACATAATTTGATATTAATAATTTTTTAAAGGAGGAAGGGTGTAAGTCCTATGAAGGTCACCATTAATTTCTTAAATGGAACCCCCTATTTTTCATTGCATATTCTTGTAGCTTATCTCGAGAGCTTTCCAAAACACTATAATAAAGTATTTTTTCATTAAGTATTTTCCGAGTTATAAGGCTTGAAATAATTTCTTAATTTTACATAAACTATAAAATATTAAAAGAGATGAAAAAGAAAAATAAGGGGATAGAAAGAAAAGGGGAAAAGATATTACAAAAAGCGAAGTAGCATACATATGAAGTGAAGTTTTTAAACTCTAACAAGTTTGTATTTTTACATGTTCGCATTAGGCATTTCAAGACCGCGTCAATCAGTGGGCACTCACAGTCTATCTGACCCAAGTGACGTCGTCTCCCATATTCTGACATTTTTCCCGAAGGTGGGAAGTCACGAGGGCTTGACTAGCCTCTCTGGTGTCTGGTCGGAGCTGGTGTTGCAGGATATCGCTGCCATAGTGCGCTCCGCGGGTTCCGAGAACAAATGCTGCTCCGGTGTGCAGCATCATCCGGAGTGCTACGAGATTCGTGACGAGAGATTCGGCTGTAGAGGCTACTGGCGATCGGTGCCAAGCTTAACGGTGCATGGCTGTCAATTTGAAACGAGGGAGCAAATGAATGGTGCCTCGGCATATTTAGATGGCTCCGGTATCTACGGCGCCACCGACGACAAGCTACATCTGCTCAGAACCTACGAGGACGGCAAGGTCAACCTGAGCGCTTGCGACTTGTGTAATCAAAGAGTCGATCGGGACGCATTAGGCTTGCTGCATCAGGTTTTTCTGAGCGAGCACAATCGCGTGGCGAAGAAACTGGCGGAGGCGAACGTGCACTGGGACGACGCGAAGCTCTTCTTGGAGGCACGCCGCATCGTTGTTGCTCAGCTTCAGCACGTCACCCTCAACGAGTACGTGCCAGCGATATTGCGGGAAGCCGCACAGGTCGATCACGAGCTCAGACCATTCGCGAACGGCTTCTACGCTGGCTACTCTTCATCTAACAAAGCGGGCACATACGATGCAGTGGCACTGGCAGCTCTCCGCGCTCTCGTTTGGACGCGTGCCGACAAAATAGGAGACCTGGAAAGTCATATTATCACTTCCGCAAATGGCATTGGTCTCGCATCCGCGCCGGATGCGGCCGCCTGGTCCATACATGTTGCACGAGATCACGGAGTACCCGGATATATCAAGTTCCTGGCTGACTGTTTAGGAGAGAGCGTTAAGGTTCGATATTACAAATAAATTCATGATTATTGTCCCTTTTTGTAAAAGTAGCAGCGTAATTTTTTATTTTTGAAATATTACTGCTGCTTTCATACACTCTTTTTAGTTTCTTAAAAGAGAAGAATAAAGAAAAGTTGTTTAAATCGTGTTCTCTTATAGTAAAATGAAACTCTGAGGAATATAGAGTTAGTTATACATTATTAAACATAGTACACTTTTGACGTCTTTAAAATAAAAATTTATAAATACGCTTTGTATTGTCTAATTACACATTTACAATAGAAAAAAGATTTATGAAACCAAAAATAGACAAAGATCAGCGCAAAGCACGAGAGGATCAGATATAGTGACACTTTTTATAGTGATAGCCATGTCATAGAATTAGATTTCAAAATAATTCTGAAAAAAACACTTAAATTATTCTTATAGGTCTATTTTCGTTGTCTCTATACAATCGTTGCAATAACCATTTCAATTTGCTCCGAAACAGATCGAAAACTTTACGGATCTAGCGAGAGTAATGCGATCCGAGCACGCACAGCTGTTAAGTACGATTTACGCGAACGTGGAGGATGTGGATGTTCTCGTAGGCGGTATACTAGAGACTCCGACCACGGGTGTCGCCGTGGGTCCAACGTTCGAGTGTCTTCTTAAGAAGCAGTTCGTGACGATGAGAAATTCCGACCGCTTCTGGTACGAGAACGACATCCCTCCGTCAGGACTGACGGCGACGCAACTGGTCGAGGTCAGGAAGGTATCCCTCGCCAGTATTCTGTGTGCCAACAGCAACATCCGCAGGATCCAGCCAAGAGTGTTCATCCGGCAGGACCAATATCTGAACAGCAGGATCAATTGCGAGCAGTACGAATCCCTGAATGTCGCGGAATGGACCGAGGATCCGCTCCCACTTCCTGTGATGCCGTATAACTCGATAAACACGAGCACGGGCGAGCCGATGCAGCTTCTACCGGAGATCAATCCCGAGGTGCTTGCTGCCGCGGTAAAGAGAGCCGAGGAAGAACTAATCGAGCGGAAGCAGTTGGAGTATAACGCCTGGCTGGAGCAGAGAATTGCCGATCCGAAATCAGCCGCCGGCACCGCGGCTAGCTTCTCGAAAGCTAACAAGGACGCCCTGCTGCTCGCCAATTCGTCCATTATGTACGAATTGGCTACAAATGAAATCCTAAATGGCGTACATGGTCTTCGACGCAGGAGGCGCCAGATCTTCGACAACACAGAGAACGTTCTGGGCTTCCCCAACACGAACGAGTTCTCCGACTTGTTGCAGAACGTTGATATCTCTGGCTTCCTGAATCACCATCACAAGCCGACGAATCATGAAGAGGTCCAATGTCCCGTAGACGACTCCCCGTGCGATCCAACCACGCCCTATCGAACCCTATCGGGCCATTGCAACAATCTACGTAATCCCAGTCTTGGCAAGTCACTGACAACCTTCGCCCGCTTGTTGCCACCTGCTTACGAAGACGGAGTTTCCAAGCCGAGAGGCACTTCCGTTACCGGCGCACCGTTACCGAACCCCCGAGTAGTCTCCACCGTGATTCACCCTGATATATCGAATTTGCACAATCGCTATACGTTGATGGTGATGCAGTTTGCGCAGTTCCTGGATCATGACCTGACGATGACACCCATCCACAAGGGCTTTGCGGAGTCGATTCCCAGTTGTCGGTCGTGCGACTCGCCGCGCACCGTCCATCCCGAGTGTAATCCGTTCCCCGTGCCGCCGGGCGATCACTTTTATCCCACCGTGAACGTCTCGTCAGGCGCACGTATGTGCTTCCCATCGATGAGATCATTGCCGGGCCAGCAGCATCTGGGTCCGCGCGAACAGATAAATCAGAATACCGGTTTTCTGGACGCGTCGGTGGTCTATGGTGAGAACTCGTGTATCTGCAACATTCTGCGCGGCTTCAACGGCCGCATGAACATTACGGCGCACCCTAATCGCGGTAGGGACCTATTACCGCAATCGAAAACGCATCCAGAGTGCAAGTCGCGATCGGGATACTGTTTCATCGGCGGTGACGGCCGCGCTTCGGAGCAACCGGCGCTGACAGTTATGCACACTATGTGGATACGCGAACACAATCGTGTGATGGAAGGCTTGCGGCAGGTAAATCTCCTCTTTTTCATTTTTATTAAAATATGGATTGGAAAAAAAAAACACTTTCTGTCGTATATTCTGCGGATTTACTGATTGAATCTGCAATCTGCCGGTAGACTGTTAACATCTTGCTAACTAGGTGTAAAAGTATACAATATTTCTCTCATTAACACGTTAATATTTTTAAATAGATAAATCCTCACTGGGACGGCGAGAAGCTATTCCAGGAGACACGACGCATCATTAGCGGGATGCTGCAACACATCACGTACAACGAGTTCTTGCCAAGGATCCTCGGCTGGAATGCCGTCAGTCTGTACGGTCTCAAGTTATTACCTCAAGGCTACTACAAGGAATACTCGCCCACCTGCAATCCCAGTGTGCTTAATGAGTTCGCCTCTGCAGCCTTCCGAATTGGCCATTCCTTGCTGCGACCGCACTTGCCGCGCATGGATCGCAATTATCAAAACATCGACCCGCCTATATTGCTGCGTGACGGATTCTTCAATCCGGACATGCTCTATCAAGAGAACATGATCGACGAGATGACACGTGGCTTAGTGACCACGCCGATGGAGACGTTGGATCAGTTCATCACCGGTGAGGTGACCAATCATCTATTCGAGCAGCGCGGTATTCCGCACTCCGGTGTGGATTTAATAGCCTTGAACGTTCACCGGGCCCGTGATCATGGATTACCGTCGTATAATCACTACCGAGCGCTATGTAATTTGAAGAAGGCTACCACATTCGAGGATCTGTCCAGAGAAATGGCGCCGGAAGTGATAGCTCGTATGAAACGTATATACGCCTCCGTAGATGACATCGACCTCTTCCCGGGCGGTATGAGCGAGCGACCGCTTCAGGGTGGCTTGGTCGGACCCACCTTCGCCTGCATCATCGCTATTCAGTTCAGACAGTCGAGGAAGTGCGATCGTTTCTGGTACGAGACTGACGACCCAAATATTCGCTTTACTGAACATCAGATGGCAGAGCTTCGCAAGACTACCCTGTCCAAGGTGATGTGCGAGAACATGGACCACCAGACGGACATGCAGAGAGCGGCATTCGATCTACCCAGTAACTTCTTGAACCCTCGCGTACCATGCAGCTCCATGCCCCATATGGACTTTTCTGCCTGGCGAGAGACCAGACACGGCTGTCAGATCGGTGGAAGAAACGTCGCAGTCGGCGAGTCTGGTTTTCCTACACCTTGCACTAGTTGCGTTTGCACCGCTGAAGGCGTAAGTATATTCCCCGGATGAAAAGAAACGTGTATAAACACTCGAATTTCGCTGTTCCTAATTCCAACCAAATAAACTTCTTTTTACAGCACATATTCCTTCAGTCTTTTTCCCATAATTTCTACAAAAGATCTTAAAAAGTTTCTTTTTTTCAGACACAATGCGCTTCATTGAGAGTCACGGACTGCAATCAACTTCTACGAGAGGCTTCTCGAGAGGCGATTCTACGGGACGATGTGTGTACCGCCCAATGCGGTTTCGTGCTGGCAGCCTCAGAGAGTAACGCAAGGATACAACAATTCACAACGCCTAGCGGTCCGGGTTTCTCCGGTTTTCCGCCACATACGAACAATCTGAGAAGCTTACCGACACCTGCCTCGTTCAACGGTTTCAAACTGCCTGATCTCTCGCAATTTATCGGCTGAATCGAAAAAGATGGAAACTTAAAATTCATAACTCTTTGTTTACTGATTATTGTATTGTATGCAGAAAACACACTGCCTTTACTTTGAGAGACTGTACGACGACGCGATCCCAAAATTTCATAATTGGTCAGTCGTGCTCAAGCTCAATACTATAAAGAGAAAACAAACATACACCGGACAGACAAGGAGGGACGGTAAACATGTTTTAAACATATACATGACGCAGGAGAATATTCAATGGAAGATAAAAGAAAGAGTACCTGTCGGCGTGTAAATATAGATAATAAGGCGTAAGTATCTAGTTCACCCCGAAGAACGAGATCGCATCGTCGAAAACAAAAGAGAGCAGAAAGACACGTGAATGGGATATGAAAGTTCTTGAATTAAGAATTAGTGATGGTTTTAAGAGACACGTTGGTTGCGTTCAGCAGAAAAAGCAGTTTAGTAAATGCTTAATGATTCTTTATGATTGGTTTTTACACTTAGATCCATGGAGAAACTAAAGGCAAGAGAATCAACTGTATTAAAGAATTACTAAGCGCTTATTAAACTGCTTTTCCTACTGAACGCAGCTATAACGAAATTTTCCAATTTTGAATATTATTCGAAACAAAAAAATTGTTGAAAGTCTTCAACGTGTTGAAAATTTTTCTTAAATATAGGATATATTTTTTCTCTTGTAATACTTAACGTTATTATTTAACTCTTCTTATATAGAAAAATTTTTAGTTTTCGATATTCGAACTTCTGAAGAAAGATTTTATAAACATATTTAAGAGTCAAAGAGTTTCACAAGACATTCAAATCGTCAAAGATTTTTTAAGACAATTTCGAATAATATTCAAAACAATTTAAATTTTTTTACATAATTAGGTTATTTAATTAGGTTATTACCTTTTCAAAAGAAGGAGATTAGAATTTTTTTATTATTACCAGCAATAACGCGCGCACAAGCAAGTAATGCAATTTGTAATGGATTGTCGCATATTATGGTAATATTACGTTACTTAACGGAAATTAAGATCGAGAATGATTACAAAGCATGTCAAAATAGACACGCGCTATTATGTGTGCTGTGATATGTGTCACATATCAATGCCACTTCATGTGTTTGAATGATGGGCGGTATCGGCTCGGAAGAAATGTAAATGCAACGTTCGTTATGAACTTGTTTTTCTTTCTCTCGTTACATCTCTATCTAATTTTGTATTATAATAACGTGACATGTGTATAATATTAATAAATGTTAATATTTCTTTTTCATTGTTTTCGCTCGTAATATAATAATAATCCTGTATCCCCCGTACCTCCACGAGTTCTAGAATTGGTCCTCACTTTTAGTTTTGGAATAAAGGCCACGGTGGAGGCAATTTCTTTCTAAAAAAAAATGGATTATTTACAAGGATTTCCGGCGGCCCAACTTATAAACATTTGATGTGTTTTTTTTCAGAATATTCAGCCACTCATTCAAGTTTGGCCCGAGAGGCTTTTAGGCTTTCGGAAAGACATTTGGAGATTTTTCTTGTCTCTCTCAGACTCAAATTTAATTGGCAGGAACTTCTTGTTTATTATTAATCACGGCGGCATTTTCTTGTATTGTTGGGGTCTGTTCTACGCAACGCCATAATCCGTAGGTTTTGCCGACTACGGTCTGCCATAATCTCAAAGTACCATCTTCGGAACCACTAGCATACAATTCACCATCTGGTGAAAAACGTACACAGTGTACAGGCCCAAAATGTCCCTTGAAAGATTCTGAAAATGCACATTTTATAGTCAATATTACTTTCAATTAAAATTGTTAAATTATAAAAATAAAAAATGTTACCTATCTCCGCTCCTGTATTGTAATCAAATTTGTACATTTTGAAGTCCTCCCCACCACAAACAAAAATAGTACAATCCGGATGCAAGCTGGCACTATTGACTTGAGTCGGGACCATAAATTCTTTTATCTTGGTTAATCTGACAAATTGAAAAATTAGAAAAATCATTTTTATATGAAAACAGTGTTAATTCTTCATTATTATGAAAATGTTTTAATATTTAATAACTTTATAATAGAATGCTGAATAGTATGGCAAAAAGCTTATATCCCCTTCCTAACAAAATTAGGAACAAAGTAATGTTTCTTTTGTCTAGAATGACGTTTCAAAGAATTTTTATAATAGGAGAAAAAATGCTATGTACTCTTTGCTATCCCAAAAGGTAACAATGTTAGAATGAGTGGTGGTAATAATGTTTCCATCTTTTGACACCTCCATGGAACTTGGAATCGCAGGGAAGTCTAGTCTCTTAATCTCTTGTCCGCTATTTCTGTCCCATACCCTCAGTGTCTTATCATCTGCACAGGTGATTAAGGCAGAGTTATTGTCGAAGAAAGTGACATGCCTGATACCACTTGTGTGACCTGAGAAGATCTGAGAAAGAGAGAAAGATATTTTATAATAACCTAGATATTTATTATATTTGTGTATCATTATTTTACTTTATATAACTTTACCTGTGGAGCTGCTTCTGGTTTATTAAGATCATAAATGCGTACAAGCTTCTCATTGGAACCAGTACACAGATGATTGGAATCGGTACTAAAATTGACAGATTTAACTATATGATTGTGTTGAAAAGAATGGACTTCCTCTCCTTTAATCGCGTCCCAGACTTTGGCATTAAAATCTGCTGCGCCAGTCGCAGCTCGCGTAGCCTGTGGATTTAATGCTACACCCCACACTGCTCCTTTGTGTCCTTCAAATGTACCGATCCAATCTCCAGTGTCGCCTTGCCTCAACATAGGTTTGCCATCTGAGAAGAGTTATTTGCTCAAAATATTTGATCCAACAATTCTATTTACAATAATTAAATGTATCATTGATAAATACATGTATCAAAAAATATTTAAATCAAATAATTAAAAAAATACAATTGCTAGCACATTGAATTAAGAAATAAGCAATTTTAAGTCTTTCAAAGCTTTTGCAAAAAAGTTATTTTACAGGATAGATATATTTGAAGCATATTTTATTAAATGTTACATTATAATACAGTATTTTTTCAAAGCTTTAATTTCTCCAAATATATTTTATGGAACTCATGTATCTTTAAAACATGTTTTGTATCAGATATTACATTACAATACAATATGATACATCTTATACTTCAAAAACATAGTGACATGACGTCCCTAATGAAACATATGATGCTCCAAACATATCTATTTTGTAAAATATTTGGAGAAGTTAAGTTTGGATAGAATCAAAATTCCTCATTTTATAATACAAAAATTTTTATCTGCCAAGCACTAGCGTGCGGAACACGCGCATGTCATGAGAAAAAAGTTAACATTACAATGAGCTTCTCAATTAACTTCAACTAATATTAATGATTCATCAAATGATTTTTGCCCAAATGTATCACACGACACGTTAATTAATTCCGTTCAATCCTCTGACACGAATCGAGTTTCCTTCGTATCGGGCCCGTCAGTGGGCAGGAAGGGATCGCACGCTGTGAGCGTCGAGTCACACGCGTGTCTAACCTCGAAAAGTCTCGCGGAGCCTTGGGAGCGACCGGAAAGAATCGGGCCAAGGCGATCGAGAATCGGACGTGCGGCCGAGCGATTGGGAGGAAAGAAAAAAGAATCGGTCGAGTCGCCCCGAGTTCGCGGAACCGACGTTTCGCCTCTCACCTTTGCATGCCGAGATGAGGTAGTACCCGGACTCGGTGACGTCGGAGAAGGCGAGGTGGACCACGGGTCTCGTGTGTCCGCTGCACGTCAGCGGTGTTTGCCTCAAGCTGGCCATCGCGCCGTTTTGCTGGCCACCGTTGTCTCCTGTCTTCCTTTCTTATCAGCGACTTAGGGACGAGCGAACGGACGGTAACGCGCACGATGTACCGCGACTTCCAACTTCCAATGCAGTGCCTCCACTCTCCACGTGCGCTCGACTGGCCGCTCGATGTTACGTACTACCACGTCGAGCGTACGAAATACGACTGACGCAGGGCCCGCTAATGGCGCTAATGCCTACACCGACGGTCGGCTCGCGACCGCGACCGCGACCGCAACAGTGCCGTACCAAGATCACCGCGAACCGGCAATTAGAAGTGGAAGAGCGCCGCGGGCGCACGGCCTCGTCTCCCTTTTTTTCTCTCTCTCGCTCTCGGTCCGTCTGCATCTCGCAACATCGCTCTTTCCGTCCTTCTGAAACGGTGCGATCGTTATTTACGCGAACTCGCGTAACGTAAACCACACTTTGCAGGTTTATGCAATTTTCCGTGTTGCGGGATTCGGAGTCGACTCGAGTCTTCGAATTAATATGTTTCTAGAGGACATCTGAGTCATATAAATTGACGTTTGTTTCAACAAATGAGATATACAGGGTGTGTCAAAGAGCTAATACCTTGTTGACATTGTTAAATAGGCTACGTAATTATTTACAAAAATGTAACTATGTAAGTGTAACTATCGGCTGAAAATAGGAAGCGGTAAAATCGTGTAAAATCTACAAGACGGTTAAAAACAAAATTATCTTGGTGCAAGTTCAACAAGCATTGAAATGATAACTTTTGACCCACTTTGTACATAATGCAAAGATAAAATCAGGGTTGAGAAGTAACTTGTTCCTTATAACGAAGTTCTTTTTTTTCGGTAACTAACTTCATTCTTTTTCTTCATCTATAACTAATTTAACTTTGTTACATTTTTTATGATATCCAATAGGTATACAATTTTATTTTGTATCGATAAATATTAATTATGAAATTTAATAGAAGCATTACAAGTTCCCATTATAAGTTTTCATTAAAAAAAGAATGCTTTAGTAATAAATCATCCTTGATATAAGATCGGACGGATATAGCAGTAAAGCAGTAAAGTAGAGATTTCTTTAAAGAAACTGAAACATTAGTTTACGATTTTTCGGGAAGTTACGAAGTTAGAAGTTACTGTTTGAAATTAATAAATTTTTAAAATGAAAAGTCTTAATCTTATTTTTATTTTAAATACATAATATTCGAAGACAAGATAAATCTCCATCGATTTTAGACTTAACGACGGAAGATTATAAAAATTATTCGTCGCACATCACAAGGAACATACTGAATTCCGTTTAAATTAACAGCACACTGAGGAAGCGAACGAGCGGATATTCCAATGTTGTGCAGGTTGTGCGTAATAATGTTATACACTATAAAATAGCATTATCATTCAAATGTTCGCGTATCTCGGATTTTAAAAAATCAAGAAATATAGTAGAATAACAAAAAATATGTTCTATATTTCTTTTTCAATGATCTATTATGTTTTCCGATGAAAATACATACTCGTTTAGGTTTAGAAGAATAGAGAAAAATATAGATATATGATGATACACACATATAAATATATATTTATCATTACATATTCTTGTAGCTCTTGAGAGCTTTCCAAAACACTATAATAAAGTATTTTTTTATTAAGTATTTTCCGAGTTATAAGGCTTGAAATAATTTCTTAATTTTACATAAACTATAAAATATCTCGTAAAATATTCACTTTTCGATGACTTACTTTTATGCACAGAATAATGAGAGGAATCAATTGATGTAAAGAAAATACATAGTTGTTTTTAAGAAAAAATATGTAATTGTTACAAATTGTATATTTTTTGTTAAAAACAACTCTGTGTTTTCTTTACACCAATTGATCCTAAGCGGACTCAAGATCTATTAATATTTATTTTTTAATTTTCATATATGTGTGATATACCTATACAAATATTGCAGCAACATTGTAACATTTTCCGGAAATATATTGACGGAAATATATTTGTTTAGATTAGAAGAATAAAAGATAGATATATGAAATAAAAGTATAGATATATCAAAACATAGGTATATCAAGACATAGGAGACATTGCAATGTTGATAGAGAATATTTCAATGTTGCTGCAATGTTGTTGGAACATTCTGTGCTGTATGAATAATGATATACTATATACACAAAGATACAATGACTCGCGAAATTGATCAAATGTATATTATACAATACAATTATCTACAATTAATTAATTTTTTAAAAAGGCAATCGACAAAAACGACTTTTCAATATCAACATAATATATAAACAAACAAATATATTATAATATCTATGATAACGTTATACAGATATCTTTATAAATTTTCGAAAGAAAATCGTAATAATGATATGATTTTATCAGTTTTGTGAGTCACTGTATATTAAAATACTGTATATAAAAGTATATAATAAATGAAAAAGAAATATGTAGTGTTTTATTTTTCCTCATTGTCGAAATATTTCGCCTTGGCCCTGTAAGTCGTTTCTTTCAAATCCTTCTTGAATCACGACCATGAATTAAAACAGCTCTCTCTCTCTCCCTTCTACTCTTGGTAAGTAACCTTAGCATTTCATAGAACGCGTTTTTGCAACGTGCGTTGGTTGTCAATTGGTTAATATTTGAAGGATAGAATTGAAAGAAATATCGGAAGAAATTTCGAGATGATTGCGACAAATTTGTTCGATATACCAACGATTAATGTTGACTTCTAAATAACTGTCTTAATTATGAATTTACGTGATAAAAATATTTAAAAAATTTAAATAAGAAGAAAGTACATTACGATAAAAAAATATTTCATTTTTATAATGTTTATAATATTTAATATAATTTCTTAATAATAAAAAAATCTTGTAACATCTAAATGTAACAACAGAAATTCAGATATAAAGTCGGTTAAATTAGAATTATTTTTCGAAAAATATTAGAAAAAATATTCAAAGTTGGATCGAATAATAATTACATATCTATGCGTTAGATTTTTACAATAATACATATATATAATTAATTAATGTCCTTAGATAGAATTAATTGACAATATAGGATACGTGAATTGCGTGTATTATTATAAGTATGCTTTTTCAGACTGCTAATGAACGTGCTTATCGTGAGCCGAAATAGCTCAGTTGGGAGAGCGTTAGACTGAAGATCTAAATGTCCCCGGTTCAATCCCGGGTTTCGGCAGTGGCAAATTTTTTTTTATTTTTTACTAAAAAAACAATAAAAATGATTATTTAATTCTATTCGCATATAAAATACACTTAGAAAATTTACTAGATTGATAGTTTAAAATTTTCTTTTTCAAATGCTGCACGAATTGTTTCACAATTTAAAGAACATTTATCTTTTTCACTTTAGGTAGAAAATAAATAGAATAATGTATTATCGACTTTTTATTTAGAAGATATATACAGGATGCATCTGACCGTCCACCTCTTTTCTTTCAAAAACTAAGCATTTTAGAGAAAAATGTTTTATACGAAAATTGTATGGTTTTGAGGGAACATAAGATGATGTCATTAGTTTGACCTTGGGCATCGTTAAGGTCAAGTCAAGGACACCTTCAATTTCTTAAATAGAACCCTAAAACTTTCCAAAACACTACAAAAAAGTATTTTTTTATTAAATACTTTCCGAGTTATGAGGCTTGAAAGATACAGTATTTACCTCATAACTCGGAAAGTAATGAAAAAATACTTAATAAAAAAATACTTAATGAAAAAATACTTTATTGTAATATTTTAGAAAGCTGTCAAGATAAGTTATAAGAATATGCAATAAAATATGAGGGATTCCATTTAAGAAATTAAAGATGTCCTTGACCTGATCTTAACGATGCCACCCAAAGTCAAACCAATGACACCTTATGTTCCCCTCAAAACCATACAATTTTCGTTTAGATTTTTTACAAGTACCAGGGAACCTGACGCCTTAACCTCCAAAAATCACCTTAGAGGGTAAAGTGATTACATATATTTTCAGTATTTTTGCCGTTGTCTTTTTTCTTTATTTAGATTTTAAAAGATAAATGAAATTTTATCAACTTTTATTTAATTGTAAATCATCAAAGAGAACAATGAAAATTGAGATATACTAAATACAGCACATTTGAGAAATTACGTTAAAAGAAAGTGAGTAATGTAGGTTTAACAGCCGAGTAACAAGTGTAAAACAAATATATTTGTTATAAATAAATATCAAACACTTCGATACGCTTCAATCACCTATCCTCTCTTTCATCTTTCTGTGCGTTGTTCCATCCTGCCGGAGCATACTTTCAGAGTCCAGTTATACCGAGATACAACATTTCAAATATCCTGATAGATCAACTTTTAATTAAACAACAGTACGATCCAATCTCATCCTCTTAAAAGAAGAAGAAAAAACTTAAGAAAAAATAATCGAGAAGAACACGTCCTCGATTCAGGAACAATTTCTCAAGTTTTAAAAAGATAAGTTAAGTTTCCTCGGTACTTTTTCTCGAAAGCTGCGAGAAAATCCGTGTTCGTTTCAAGCATCGGATGCAGCCGGGACGGAAGAAGGAAGAAGAAGAGAGGATGAAGCGGCGCGAGACGCGACGGTCCCGTCGTGCGCACACTCCCGAGGTGCCGTTGGAGAGTGAGACCCGCTGCACCTGCCGAGGTTGGCATAGCGAGGATTGGCCACTCGCAGTTGGACCTTGACGTGCGTGGCGTGAGAATGTCGACTACTGGTTGCGCTGGCAGCCGTGCGTACACGTAGGGCAAAGGACTGTCGGGGGAAGAGCTTGCCTTCCGCGACGACGGCGGTGGTCACTTCAAGGTTTTCGCCTCGAATGTCAACGTAAAAAAGAAAAAAAAAAGACGCGGAGGGAGAAACGCGCGTCCGTGGCGGAGGGGGGTAGTCGCGCCGCGAGCTGCCACGAGGTTCACGTGCTTTTCCCCGATTCGGCGCTTCCAAATTAGCCGGCTCTCCGTATTCTACGCTACGGAACGATGAGGCTGCCACGGATGCTGTTCGTCGTCGGTTATCTGCTGCGCTGTCACGTCGCCCGTTCGATAGCCGGTGAGCGAGTAGCTGTACGAATGTATTTGCGAGTGTGCATACGTTTCCTAGCGTCTTTGTGCCTCTTCTCAATTATCGCCGATAATGAGAAAACATGTTATTAGATTTTATATTTAATTTTATTATATTGTAAGTTTATATTATTTTGTAAAAAAATTTGTTATTCATTTGTGAAATTGTATTAAATTTCTCTGTACGTTCAACACATTCTGCATTTGAAAAATGTATGAACATACACGTGTTTAGATTTTAAGAGAGAAATTTAATCGCGGAGTCACATTCGACCGCGTGTGAAAATAAAATGTACAAATGTGTGTAGAATCACAATTTTATATCAAAAAGCATTGCAAGGATTAAATTTACAATTCAATTTTCTGAGCATCTGAAGGACACGCAACTCGAATACAAATTATCTTGCTGTCCGTACCGTGTTCTAATCATTTCTTTACATTATATAAATTTGTTTATCAATATACCAGATCAATATACCAGAATATGAAAAATACGACGAATAAGCAATCAATTTGATTTAACAATCAGTAGATAAATTATTTACGAAAAAGTAAATAATAATTTGTATTAAAAAAGGAAAAAATTATTTTATTTAGAAAGAATTAATTTTTTATATCTTTCCTAAATATCAGATATTTTGTTGTCGCTTTTTTAAATTTTGTTTTTTACTAAGAACAGAAATTTTATTTTTTTATTTTAATTAAAACAGCTGTTAAAAAGCGTACTATTATTTTAAAAAAATCTATGTAAGTTTCTAAAGTCATGTACTTACGGTAGTTTTAATTTATTGTAATTCATAAAATGTAACGATAAATATGCGTATACCTATATATTCCTGTGGCACTTAAAGTTTGATAAAAGTGCTTAATAAATATTGCACAGTGGCAATTAGTAGAAGAGATTTATAATTCACACATACGCACACACACCGTTCAAACCTTTGTTGTATGAAAGAATAACGCGTATTCTGAAATATGACAGAATATATGGTATATTCTATTATATTTTACAGTGTTCTAAAGTTAACTTTTTTATTTTTAATTTATTTCTAGGTATACATTTATTTAAAAATAATTTTTTTTAAACATACCCATTATTCTTAATAACTTATTAAGTTACTTCCATATTTTTTTATACTTTATGATAATATATTATAATGTTATTATTTACTTATCCGTTGTCATCATCCATTATCTATTGATGTATGATTATTAAGTAATTAATCGAGGTGATGATCTATAATAATATTGACACAAATTATTAATATTTTCAACCTCAGAGATATTAGTCAGGTGCAAAAATATTGATTCTTGGATATTGTAATATTGTTGACATCTGCCGTAGAATAATAGACAAAATTCAGATTATATAACATCGGTGGTCGTTGCATGCCGTAGATAAGCCGCTTAACACCGCTGCTCGGAATTATTGTACGTTTACAAGCATATTTTAAGTAATCGCGACATTTTCAAATCCGCTTACAAACTCATAATGATCGATGCGTATCCGAGATACATCAGAGACTTCTATGATTTGTTTTTTTTCGCGTATCCAAAATGATGTACAATAAGGTCATTAAACTAATTATTATTTTATAACCGAACTATTTTTAGGTGAAAAGAGGTGAAAAGAATCAAGGGATATTACAAATAATTTTGATTTGCATAAAACTATTGTGTAACGCTTTAAAGGTGTGTTAAATAGATTTGTTTGATCCGTAATATCGTGTATTACTGATACTTAACTGTAATAACAATTATGTTAAATCAGTACACGTTTTAATTGGCCATACCTTATCCATTGATTAATTCCGTAGCGGGAAGAGGCAGTGAGATAAAATAACGCAGTTAATTTGCTAAATTAATGACGCTTTAGTGAACACCTCGCTAACGAGGAATCATTGTTCACGATTTCAAAAGATTTTTCAAATGACCATCCGGTCCAAGAACCGATTAAAAAGGTGATAAAGACCAGGTTGTTACATTTATTCGTTCGCCAAAAATATTTCACAATATCATATTAATTGTGTAAATTACACGTGCTAATATATGTATACATATACAAGTGTTATTATAAGAAACTTTTTTATTATACATTATTATTTAAATAAAACATACTTTTTGTCGATTAAATATTGATGTTTTTATTAGATAAAAAGCACATTTTCATATTATGTTATCATGCGGTGTTATTATGTTAACACACAATATGTATGACAAACATAAAAAGTGTTCTCGAAATGTTTTTTGTTTAATTCATTATTAAAAAATTGTATGACTTACAATTATGAACTTGATGGAAACTTATTTAGAATTTTGTGTATTACATCTACTTTTTCAAAAATATACGCTTGAATATTTATTAGTAATTTGAGTTGCTTTTTAAATTTTTTAATATCAAAGCAACTTTATGACAACCAAGTATTTCCGTATTCATGTGTATTACTATGTAAACACCTGTAAAAATGAAATAAGTTTTTACTTGACAAATCTGTATTAATTAAAGAATTAATATGTATGTTATTCTCTCTTTTTTTCTTTCTCTCTCTCTCTCTCTCTCTCGATTCTCAAAAACGTGTAAATAGCACAGGTGAGGCTAGTAATTTGCCTATTGTAAAAAAAGAGAAATGCTCATAGAACTACCATTGTGGCCTCGAAGAGGCACAAGTGGAATAAAACAGGCCCTAGGTCTAATATAAGAGAAGAAGAAAAAGAAATGTAAATAGCATAAAACTTGGAAGCTGTAGTATTTGTGTTCCAAAACTTGATTACTAGCTATTTTTTAACCTTGATCACCGGAAACACTGATAAATGTTTCTCGGTCGTACCGGATAAAAAAACATCGCGCAACATTATTTTTATCGATGTGCTATCCGTTGCAGCGTGTCTACGAACATTTAAGAATATAATTTAAAATGCTTTCAGGCACGGTTAGAAACAAAAGGAAATTTTTTTCAGTACAGTTTCTCCGCGCTCACATAATGACTTGCACAGTCACAACGAGTCGTAAGAATAGCGAAGGAAAAAACTCAAGTCACTCATTACTTCGCGTTCGTTTACGGTAACTAAGCGCCATAATTGCCCTAGAAAAAGCTGCATTTAATTCAGGACTCGTGCAATAAACTTCCAATTTTATGGTTTAAAACACACAAATATACGCGGAATGACAATCAGGAAGTTAACTAAACTGAAACTAAATAACTGTTATTTTATTAACAAATAAAATGAAATGGATTATGTACTGTCCAGCAGAAAAAATCCGTTATTTTTTTAACTCATAACATAACAAGATTATACATTTATAAATTTGTAAATAAAAATAAAAACAGTTTTTTTTGTAATAATTATCAAAACCCAATTATTGAAATTTTAATTTGTATTACTTAGCTCATTTTAGATTAATTCTTTTTTAAAAGAAAAGCGATATCTATAAATTAATCTTAAATCTAGATTTATCAAAATAACGCAAAATTCTAACTTTAGTATAAAATCAAACCTACGTGTAGAAGATTAAATGCACAACGCATGCGATTGAAAATAATAGACAATAAAAATAATAATGTATAATAATGTATAAATAATAATGTATAAATAAATAATATTATATATACAATATTAAATAAATCGATAAAACTATAATTCTGTACTGAATATTTCAAATTGAATATCTAAAGAACGATAGATCTGTGTATGTTAAAATTATCTCTTATAAAAAATTTCTAAAAAACTATTGTAAATATGTGTGTATGATAAGATATTTGTGATATTTGTACATATAACTTTCTTTCGTTTGTTGTATCTGTTGACGTATTTGCTGAATCGTTTATCTGTAATTTGAACGTAAATTAAAGATCGCCAATACACTGTACACAATATGTATCCATCTGTACACAAAACAAAAAGTACTGCTTTTTTGTTCTGCTAATTACAAGCTCGATTAATTAATATAATATAAGAACTTTATACCTCATCACGTGGCTACAACATTTATTTGCGTGACATGCCATCTTATATTCTTTGTGTATCGATCTCTTTTCTCACTCGTTATCTATACTATTTTATATCTTTTCACATTCGTAGCTTCAACATACGATATCTACCATTTACAGATCAATTTATGTGTCCTTTTATAGAATATAGATGCTTCGATCAACTTGAAGCCCAGTTTTTTCAGTTGCAATGTAAAAAAATAGTTATTTAGTAACTAAGATGAGAGAAAAAGTCTCTAGCAGATTATTTTCAGAAAAGTATATTAATATTAATTAATTTGGAACTTATTAAAGTACCTTCTATTTTATTTTTTAGATTGTTTATTTTTATTTTATTATTATTTTATTTTATTATTTAAATTATCGTTTTTTTAAAAGATCGTGAACTCTCTATATCGTAAAATTGGTCGAGGGTACACCAATTTTATTAGTTCGATCTTACTCAATCGAACGACCGTCCGATGAACTTTCACGACTGTCTAAAATAATGACCTAATATACAAATAGTTCTCACCGAGCAAAAAGAAATATTTTAACTTTAACATGGATAAGCGATAATATTATTTCATAATTGTACGAAATTAGTATAACTAAAAAAAATTGTAATTTTTTAGTCATATAAATGTTTCTTATATTAATTTATTAAATAATTTACTTTGATGGATTTTATCGTAAAAGTCGAGTCTTTCAGAGAATATTGTAATACCTATTGATTTTTTGATTTGTTCTTGAAAAAATATTTTAAATAAATTCTAATTTTATGATACTAATTGTACAAAATATTTAAGCTCAAAAAAGTGTGACAATTCCATGTCAAGTTTTTTTTATCTAGGGCAAAAGATTATTTTCGTAAAACTGGACTCAGGTCGCGTAGACTCTAAAATGTACAAGGCGCAGTCATAATTGCTTGCTCTAATTACAAAATTGGATTGTGGAACACATGAGTACGCTTTTGTGTTATGCGCAAATTTTCGAGCGGATTCAATTAAAGCGATTGTCAAATTATGATTTTATTGTTAAGGGAATGTTACACAAGCAACAATGTACTGTATGATAACTATGATTAACGATTAATTAATAATTTAAAGCAATCACATTTCTTAAATAATAATTCAACTGAAGAAGAAAATTTATTGAAACAGCAAAAACAATCCTTCATTGATGATGTTTTAATTTTCGTTACAGCACCTGCGGCAAGTCAAGTTTTATTGGAAACTGACACTATACTTAGAGACGATAGCGATGATGACATTACTACAGAGGAGCCGCTTCTCAAAAAGTGCATTGCAGATGGGAAATTCTATTCTCACAGCCAAACGGTAATGACTAACGAAACATAATTTCGACGGCAAATTTCGACGAAGGAAATTTCTTTTTAATGCGGTAAACAATCAAGAAATGGGAAAAAAGCCTTGAAATATTGATATTTTAAAATTTTTATACGAATTAATAAAAAATTAATTTAAAAAATGTTTGTAACGAAGAGCATTAATGATAACACAGATTTTTTTATTTTAAAATGAAAGAAATTTTATATAAGACAAAAATTATACGCTTGAGCATTTTATATTTATATATTATTAATTTATATATTTATAAAATAAAAATTATTTCTTCTTTCTTCTTTTCTCGAATTGGTCTTGTCCTAAGAAAGTGTTGACAAAGAATGTCATTTATCACAGCTTCAGTGCCTTTGTAACTAACTTTTTCATGATTCTCTTTTACAGTAACCTTCACCAAAATTAACTGATAAATGCAACTGTGTAATCCATTTGATTCTCTCAAGTTTTGTTCATTAAAAAAACATTATTTTACAATTGTTTATAACTCAAAAATTTTTGACATCTCAACATTGAGGAAGATTCTATTTCAAATTTAAAAAATCTATCATTAAGAAATAATGTGAACGCAAGAAGTGGAATTATTTTTGTTCTTCTATCTCCCCCAAAAAATCAGCTATATATTAAATTTTTATGTCATTTTTTCTTTTTTCCACCAACTGTTTTACTAAACACACCACTTTTCACTTTAGATACCGTCGTCTAACGCGAATTCGCATTGCTTATGCGTCGTCGGCGAAGTTTACTGTTGGTGGCAAAATTATAATTTGAACACCGCCTCGTCACTCGACCCATCTTCTCTGCGATCGACCGCGGTGGAAAGCAATTATACTTCATCTCTGAAAATGAGTACGGACATTGTGAGTGGCTTCGAGGCTTCCGGAAATTTTGACTCGTCGATTAGTGAACAAGGACATAAAGAAATTAACACAACGCCTTTCTGCTCCGACCATTTGCCTCGTGATGGGTACTAATTAATTTTTCGTTTCTAATTAATTCTTTAATGTTTTATAAAAATATTAAAGATTAAGTATTAATTCATTAAGATCAATTGTTATAAACAATATAATTTAGTTTACATATTTAAAAAAGTATAAACATAATATATATATATATATATATATATTTTTGTTTAATCTAATTTTATTTAATAGAGAGAGAGAGAGAGAGATTTCTAGAAACATTTTAATATTATTTATTTTCCAAAAGATTTTTATATTATAGCATAATTATTACAAATCTTTGAAGATTTGTTTAAAATTTACTTTAGAAGGTATCATAATATACATATTTATTTAAACTAATTTTAATAGACTTAATAGATTAGTAGAGATTAATAGCGATAATTAATAGAGATATTTTGATATGATTTAATTTTCAAAGGGAATTTTTATTATAATAACAATTTGATCTTAATGAACCCTTTGATCTTAATGAATTAATTCACAAATCTATGAAGATTTGCTTAAAATTTACTTTATACCTTACATCTTAGTACACAATGTACGTTTAATATTTATAGTGTCTCTGTGCAAGAGATAAAAGCAGCTGAGCTTTTATGTACTTTGAAAGCCTATATTTCTTTTTATATATTATAAAAGCCGCGTATGTATATTCATATATACATACGTGGTTCCAGCCTTTTTATACGAAATTCGTATGTACCATGAGACTTGAATTGTAGGAAGAGAGTATCGACAGGGTGAGATACTACCACACTCAACTGGGAACTGCGTCGAATGCAGCTGCGGCTCCGAAGGCCGAATCGAATGCTCGCCGAGAGACTGTGTGGCATTGCGACCCGAGATATTAGTCGCACCTGATAAACCCGAGGTACCCGACGGCGATTTCGAAGTTTTCAACTTAGCGCGGGATTGGGATATCGACGAAAATTTCTGAAGCTGATAACGAGTCATGCAAAATCCTGCTCAGTTTTGATCGCTGCGATATAATTAACGTTGTCAGAGAAAGCCAACTAAAATTATTTAATTAAACGTAACTTCAAGAATTAATTCTAAAGTATAGTATACAATGAAAATTCGAAATAAATGGCGTTTATAGTTTATTAGTCAGTGCGAATAATTGAATGAATATATCAAAAATTCTCTTTAATATTTAATTTAAATGTAACTTCTTAATCATACTTTTTAAATAATAAAATAATTTGGTTAGAAGATTATAAAATTATAGAATTTGCGCTTGGCAATCTTTGACATTAGGATATCATAGTCTTTTTTTTTAATCATAAAAGAGAATTCTTTTCTTTCAATCGAGGATGTGCCTTCAATTATTTGTCTTACATCATGGATGTAATCAAAACGGCGTAGAAGGCATAGTCCTAAAATGTCTAGTCTAGGATTTTTTTATAAAACCTTCAACGAGTGAGAAAAAAAGAGCCTATTTGACTATACATTTTTTTACGTAGATTATATATATATATATATAGATCTCTCATTAAGATTCTTTTAAGAATAGACTTGAATATTCTCCACGTAGAGATCCCTTAATTAATTAATAAAAATTTATCTATTTTATCAATTATAGAAGAAAAAGATTATTTTCTACTTATAAATACTAATATTCATCTATTTTATTTGATCTGGATTCAATTTATATGGTACATCTTATAGTTAGTAATTTGTTCGATACGAATAGAAAATTCGTATTTGTAGAGATTCGATATAAGAATGTTTTTGTAGACGACGGCCTATAATCCATTAATAATAAATTAATCATAACACATGTACATCAGTATGCCTTATGTACGTGTGTGAAACAATATTACTGAGAATGAGCTTAGTCATTACTAGTCGATTACAATAATACATGACATAAAAGATTTAACAATACTCCTCATCCTAATACGTGCATAATCAAATATTGTAGTGAAGATCGTGTAATTTAGCACAGACATATACATATATACAGATACATGTATGCATATATGCATGTGTATGTGAAATAATATATACCGCCATATATAATCTTACATATTTACAATAAAATAATGCCAATAATGGATATCGGAAATTCTTTGCAATAGTTTACAATGTTTACATGATATATATAATATTTATATATAGGAGATTGAACGGTAAAAATGTAGTCAAGTAAAAAAATACACGAAAGAAGACACTTAACTCTTAATATTTAACATACCCATATATGCACAATATATATTATATATATCTTTATATACGTATATATAATATATAATATCATATACATATATGAATATATATGATATTATATATTACATCATTATATTATATATTATATATTCTATTATACCAAAAAACCAAGTTAAGAAGAAAATAACATCACATGTAACCCGCGTTACAATAATATACAATTATGATTATAGTCAAATCTCCATATTTTTAGCATATCAGGACCAAACTCCCTCTCTCTTCTTGCCCTTAATTTCTGCACTTATTCCAATCACGTATAAAATAAAAATATCATTTCGATCATGCGCGTATTATGACTAATATTATATATACAGTGAGAATTAGCAACACACGAAAAAATGTTAAGGGAATTAAAGGAGGTTTAAGAATAGAGATATTAAGAATACGGAGGTTCGACTGTATTCTACAGTACTTTGACCGCGATGTTTACTTTTATAAACGCAGTTCTTGTTTTCGGTTGTAAATATTCCCTAACTTTTGAAGATTGTGTACTTCTTGGAAATAACCGCGTCATCTGAATATCATTTTTGTAAAGACGACAGCGATGTAGTAATGTAGTAATGTGTAAGCGATTTTGTTAAACATATACGAAGAATATTTCCAGAATGTTTTATTATATCGAAAAATTATTTTTTAATGTATCGAGTCGTATTGGAACAATATTCTTTTTCATCACTAAGGAACCACGCAATATGTGAAAGTGATGTGCGCATAAAGTATATAATATTATATACTTTTATATACAACGGCGATGACGAGAAATTGATTGTTTGATAGATAATTATGTAGATAAATAGCCTCCAATGTGATATATACATCACGAATTTTGTCTAACAGTTTACAAGTTTAGATCGGAAGTTTGTTTTTTCATGAGGATTCTGATAGAATATCTGATACATTACTACAATTGTTTTTGACAAGAGATAGAATTAGAATTGTAATATAAATAATAAATTTATTTTTCAATGTTTTTTCAACAATCGAGGAAACGGATGAACATACGAGTGTAAAGAAATGAAAATTAAATGTTACATTCCCTTGTCTCAAACAACTTTTAAACATTGATAATCCTACAAACAAAAAATAAAAAACAATTGAACTATTAAATAAAAAAATCATTTCTGTGTAATTAAAGGACTATTCTTTACACTCTAAAATCAATTTAAAACTTTTGAAATATTTATCGAATTAATTTTTAATTTTTTAACAATTTTTCTCATATATTTAGAAAATTTTTCATTATCCTTAGTGAACAAAAATTGACAAATGTAAAATTTAAATTTTTAATTTAATAACTTTGGTAATTATGCAGTATTACGGACCACCCTCCGATGACCTTGACCTTAACATATGTCAAGGTCATCCTCCTGAGTGACCTTCGGAAGGTTTTAGCCCTCGGTTATTACTCATTAAAAAGTTATAAACAAAAGAAGTTTCAAGATACTGTGTGTATATATCTTCATATTACATTCTTCACTAAGCATAGATTGTCCCTATTATTCCTATTGTTGTTGATATTTCTTATGACTTTGAAACGGTATTCGAAAATAAACCAGTATACGATAGGTTTTCGTACAGATAATATTCTGATCATCCGTCTCAAAATGAAATTTTATGAATTTCTTGCTTTAACAAGAGATACGAGATACGATGAATTATTAGTTTAATCATTACATAGCAGAATTTATGTTTAAAAAAGCATTTGACTTTGACAAACGATTAGACGCTTTTTTCGAAATAATGTCTATTATGTATCCCATAAATATAAATATCAATGAATAAAATATACATTAATATTAATAAAATAATTTTTTGTTAATTTACTGCTTTAATTAGGCTCATTACTCGAAGTCTACACAATTCTAAGTTAGCGCATAATTTGAAATATGATGTAAGAGTGAAAATACGTAAAACATTCGCTTCAAAAATTACAAACCCATGTGGAACTTCTCTTCACATTGAAAAGTGTACGCGTGGACGCGCTTCGTGTGAAAAGTTGTAAACCAAGTAAACCGAGTTCCACTCACACTTATGTGTGTAGTTTCTCGGTAGTGGAACCCCCCCGTAGGGGGGAGGGCGGAACACACTGCCTCCACGCGTACACTTTTCAATGCGAAGTGAGGTTCCACATGGGTTTGCAATTTTTTACGCAAACCTATGTTTTACGTTGTATAGACTTCGAGTAATAATTCGTCGTATTTCGTTGTTAAAGCAAGAAATTCATAGAATTTCATTTTGAGATGGATGATCAGAATGTTATCTGTACGAAAACCTATTGTATACGGGTTTATTTTTGGATACCGTTTCAAAGTCATAAGAAATATCAATAACAGTAGGAATAATAGGAATATATGCTTAGTGAAGAATGTAATATGAAGGTATATACACACACAGTGTCGTGAAACTTCTTTTGTTTATAACTTTTTAACGAGTAATGACCGAGGGCTAAAACCTTCCGAAAGTCACTCAGGAGAATGAAAACATATATCAAGGTCAAGGTCATCGGAGGGTGGTCCGTAATACTGCATAATTACCATAACTTTTTTATTCGTCGTATATTTTTTGTATTGAAAACATACATATCAATTTCTTGTCTCTTTAATGTTCTTTAGCAATATCTACGAATAAAGTAATCAATAACATTTGTTGTATTATTACAAAAAGAATTATAAAAAGCAGAAAGTCACGGAAATAATATTTTTGAAAATTTCTCTATATAAAGCTTAGTTATAGTTATAGTTAGAAATTAATTATTGAAATTAGTTATATTAGGATATTTTCCAATTATACAAAGTAATTTAGACATACTTGTATAAATTTTGGGGATAAATTTTTCAAACAAGAAAAAAATGTCAAATATGTTCGGAAAATGCTTGGTTTATAAGTTATCGAAAATTTACATTCAAATGGATATCTAATCCCAAGGTGTGCACGTTTGCTTGATCTAAATCCTATTTTTATCTGTGAGAACAGTTGTAGCCTTAATTTATGCAACCGAAATTGTAAATGAAGAGATGCTTCACTGTAGATGCTTGCGAAACTGTCCTGAGATCTTTCAAAAAGTGCGATAGTCCATACGTGCATTGAAACAGGGGGAAGATATTTTAAATATTTGACGAATTGTGAATAAACAATTGAACTGATTGGGTCAATAAGAATTGTACCTCAAGATTTAAACGTTGAATATACTCTTTTGATGTAACTCATAAACCAAGCATTTCCCGGACATACATGACATTCTTTTCTTTAAGTGTGAAGAACTTGCCCCCAAAGTTTGTACAAGTATTTCTGAATCACCCTTATGTACTGACAATCCTCATTCGTCGAATCGATAATAGTATAAAACCTCGACATAAATTCTGTCAATATTTTTCCCATATAAAAATATTGTTGCGCCCGAGCGAGACCAGATAGCACGCCTGTGTCCGCATACGTGATTCACGCTTCGTCCGCGCACTCTCGGTCACGCGGAGAAATAACTACTCTAGATTTCTTCTAGTTTCCGAAACACAAACTCACTTATTTAACTCTTAACCACGGATGTGTCGTCTCACAGACGACGCGTAAAAGAAATATGTGTATTTTTTTACAAGTTAATTGTTAAACATTTGAGTTTTTTCTGTTTCCGAGGTACATATTTTAACCGATAACAGGAGCTACAAACAATTTAATTACCCCATACAATGTTTCAGACGCAATAAAGTCTAGTAGTTTGGAGGACACGTCCGGATTAATGTTCCGTATTTCGTATGTCCGTGGTTAAAGGCGGGTTGACATTGGTAGTGGACCACGAGAGTGATCCATGCTGTCGTGATTCACTTTTGTTTCACGAGTAGTGTAAACAGAATTTCGTGAAGCACCCCTGGTTCACGAACAGTCTACACCACGCCACGACTCATATTAAACATGTTTAAAATTTCACGCTCCGACAGGTGAAATATTTCAGTTCGTTTCGTCTTTTTCGTCACATTTCTGTATGTGAGGCGATATTCGCTGCAACAGATTGAAATAATCCTCAGACATCCTTAATAAATTTTTAAAATCTGGATATTTCGAACGAAGTTCATTTCGAATAAGTGCTGAGGCTCCAGACACATTCTTATTCAAAATCCATTCTCTGGTCCACCACCTTCTCTTTTTTCGGTTTTTTTTCGGAGCCTGTCGTTGCACCAAAAGATGATTTTTTACAATTTCTATAGCTATTACCTTGCAGGTTACAAGAGTAGCATGCAGCACTAAGGACGATATTTTCACTACTGAACACTAAAAACACTCTGCCCAATGTAAACGCAAAATTATTTCATCACGCCACGATTACATCCACGCGTAGCATACGAATTGATTGAAGTGTGCCTCACCCTCGTGGTCTACTACCAATGTCAACCTGGCTTAAAGATTAAGAAAGAATACACAAGCTCAGAAAGCACGTCAGTTAGAAAAGACTCAGAAAACGATAACGAAAGCTTGATAAATCAATACCCCTCCTCCGTTGTTAAAGAACATCGTGTTCTTCAAGGGTGATTCGACACAGCTCGGGCCAAAGACCACCTTAACGCTCGCGCAACAATATAATAAAACATATTTTAATTTAAATGCAAACATGTGGTTGGAAATTACAAAAAAGAACTTTAATTTATATAAGTTATTCAAAATATTCGACTTTTTGTTTTTATAATAAGAGCATGTCTTATCTAATCATTAATTTGAACATAGTATAAGTTCAATTTATAAGATTCAGGAATTTTTACTACTTCTAAACTTGCTTTTTACGCTTTAAAAGTTCCAAATTTGATTTCTCTTGCAGTTCTTTGTTTTTATTATATTCCATAGTTTTTGTGATTCAGGAGATTTAAATCAGAACTGCCGAAAGAACAATCTCTTTAATAAAAATCATCTCACTCATTATACATTTGCAATACGTTTGCAATACGTTCATCCTTATCAACTGTAAATTGTTTATTGACAGAATTTATAATTGTGTACGATATTTTTGTCACGTATAAAAACCTGTAAATTTTTTAGAAAATTTCTCATAAAAAAGTGGCGCATCACCGCGGGACCATTTTAACAAAAGTACATAGACCACCTATTATTGTTTCCGTTCACATTTAAATAACGATCTTGTCTTCCAATTATCTTACGTGGAATTGTATCTACATCGTGTTTCTGTGATTATACACATATGTCTCTTTGCAGAACACTTGTCCCAAATAAAAAAGACCTCATACGATACATTTATATTTTTTATCCCTTTACATAAAATATATTTGTGTATTCTATTTTTTCACAATATTATATATTATCAACGATAAAGCTTTTTTTGCCGACCCAACTGGCAAATTTTATTAGAGTTTGGCTTATTAAAAGATTACGACAAAGGTTTTAATTTTGCATTCAGGTCCTTTTCAAATAACAATGCGAATTAGAAGTGGTTATTGCAGAAAACAGCCAATGAAATTGTGCCAACAATTCAAACACTGTAATTACAATAAAATAATAAATGAATAAATCAATAAAAAGAAAAAATTATATATTTAAAAGAAAAACTATGACACGCTCACACGCTTTGTATGTCAAAATAAACTCTTGTTTAATTGTCATATTAATAAAATTAAACCAAAGGCATAGAAATTAAAACCTTGTCTATTCTAACAATACAAGGACGTAGACTGATCAGTAAATAAAGGAAACCAAAAGAACATAAACACGGCAAGAGTCAATGACCTATGTGGAATTGATAAGTCGTTGTATCCTTTTGTATAATCTATTTTCGAGGAAGTTTGCTTGTGAAATTGGAAAAAGTCGTTGCCTAATTATCGGCTCGTGAAATTGGGAAAACTTTCCAGAAAGCAGTAAAACGACTTCTCCAAGAGTCCCCGGATATTCATTTATACATAATTTAAAAATATTAATATAATTGACAGCTTTGCTTGGACATAAAATTTTCTTTATTATATTTTGCCAGTGTCTAACATAAAAATTACGTGAGGAGCAGATTTACCTGAATGGTCGGTATTTATCGAGATTTACCCTCACAGATCGTATTAATACATTTTTATTTATTGGATCTTTTGATATTGATGGGCGTGAGATCCGTTTGGTTACCTTGTTGGAGACCCGACTTCGAGAAATCATTGGAGTTTCCTTGATTATTTGTTTTTTTACTATTATGGCTTGTAATCTGTAGCAATTTTTGAGAAGATACCCTTGTTCTTTACAATAGTGACAAAATAATAAATTTTTACGTCGTGTCTTGTCTTTCTTTGTCCCACGTTACTGCTTCGCTTTAAATCGACATTCTCTGACAATGTTTCCGAAATTATTACACATTTAACAAGCAATTTTCAATTTACTTTCCGCGTTTCGTTGTTCATGCTATTTCTTCCAGCAATTATTAGTTGAATGGCTTGGTTTATCGCATTGATAAATCACTTGAGCTTATTCTGATTATTAACGTTTATTCGACATGGTTTAGCATTGTGACTGGATTTCGAACATAATTGACAAACATCAAACTAGAATATAATCTGTCTTACTCAGTCCCAGCTAGGATCTTAGTATAACCTATTAATATTATATGAATGTTATATACTTTTTTAAATTAATAGACTGCGACTTAGTTTGTCAATCTTAAAACACAGCCACTTTTACTTGAGAAGTGATATCCACATATTTTAAATCGATTAATCGATTTAATTTTCGATATTAACAAGTCTCACATTTGAAATACTTGTAAAGAATTTATTGTAAAAATTATCTCAACCAAGATTCGAACCTCCCAATTCTACATAGTGGATGTTTGTTCGACCACCTATTAGTATTACTACAGTATTATTGTTTGTAACACGTCATTGCCTGAAAAATTATGTTTACATGTCATTATACAGGGTGTCTGGTAATTCGAAGATCAACTGTAAACTGCAGGTAGAGTAGGTTAAACTGAGCAGAATAGTCCTGTATCATTTTTTGACATTCTTAATATTTACCGAGATATTAACGAAAAAAGATCGGCGAATCCGCGCGAGGAAAGCGCGCGCGGCGAGAAGGACGTCCCACCGCTACGTGCTCACTAAGCGCGCAGTGAGACGGTGGGAGGAGCCTACGAGCGTAATACTAGAACGCTGCGGCGACCGCGCCGAATTATTGGTATAATCCCACCGCTCTATCTCCCACCGCCACACTGCGCTTAGTGAGCACGTAGCGGTGGGACGTCCTTCTCGCCGCACGAGCAAAGCGCGCGTGGATTCGCCGATATTTTTTTGTTAATATCTCGGTAAATATTAAGAATATCAAAAAATTATACAGGACTATTCTCAGTTTAACCTACTCTACCTGCAGTTTACAGTTGATCTTCGAATTACCAGACACCCTGTATATATGTTATTGTGATAAATATTACTACATGCCTCAGTGATTTCTAGGTTTTACGGCTGACAAACTAACAAGGAAAGGGTCAGAAGTGTTCCCCTCCGATTTTGATGAGCTTCTAATATGTTATTCTCTAGATCAAAATAGGAAGACGTTTTTTTTTATACGTGTCCATACGGCCTTTTAGGGGGTGAAACACCCCTTTGAAAAAAATCGGTTTTCCTCTTTCGGAGCGAATATCTCTGAAACTAAGAAAGATAGAAAAAAAATTCAAACGGGGTATTAAATGGCTTGATGAGTACTATAAAATAATGTAAATTTTTTTTTTTATTTTTTAAAAAACTCTGCCCTTCCAACTTTTTTTTCAAAATTTTGAATTTCTGTTTTCACCAAATTAAAGGTTATTTTTTACGAATTCATCCATGTATATTAAAGTTATGTTGCGTAATATCATTTTTGAGAATTAATTATAAACGCCTCCGTACATACGCTATTTGTGTCCGTCCATGCGCTCGATTCTTCGCGCAACGCATTTTCTTGTAATCAAAAGATAACGAATACATTTGGAGGACATATGGAGGATATATAATCACGGAAGTTTTCATCACATACAGCTTGAACATTTATATAAAATTTAAAACAAGTTTAAAGGTTTATAAGACAAATAATTTTATCGTTGAAGGAAATATAATATGCCGTCACTTTGCGAGCATTAGTTTAATATAACGTAACATCGTACATTTTGCTGTGTACCTTTAATTAAATTTTGTGAATTATTAATTGCGGTTTTGTAGTCGGATTGACATATTACAATAGATATTAAGAAGTTTAAAATTCTTTAGTATTATAGCAAAATGGAAGTATCTTGTATTAAGTGTGGTGTACCTCATTAATGAAAGGTATTTTATTAATAGAATTTAACATTGTGCTGTGAGTGTTTTTATTATTTTAATTATTATTAATTGTTATATTTTATCCTTTTTGTAAACAGTTTCCTCCTTCTTCGTTAAAATGTAGAGAATGTAAGGAAAAAATTCTAGTCGCTGCTTTAAACACTTATGTAAAAGATAAAATAAAAAAGTATAAAAATTTTAGAACAACATATACCACTTCTCGGATAAATGACGGTGATTTTCGTCTTTCTTGGGTTGTAAGAAAGACTTTTCTACGGTTAGTTTAGGTTCCATCGCGAGGCAGATTTTGGCCTTATTTACCGGTCCTCCTTTATATAAATGTTCAAGCTGTATGTGATGAAAACTTCCGTGATTATATGTCCTCCAAATGTATTCGTTATCTTTTGATTACAGGAAAATGCGTTGCGCGAAGAATCGAGCGCATGGACGGACACAAATAGCGTATGTACGGAGGCGTTTATAATTAATTCTCAAAAATGATATTACGCAACATAACTTTAATATACATGGATGAATTTGTAAAAAAATAACCTTTAATTTGGTGAAAACAAAAATTCAAAATTTTGAAAAAAAAGTTAGAGAAGCAAGGTTTTTTAAAAAATAAAAAAAAGTAAAAAAATTTTTTTACATTATTTTATAGTACTCATCAAGCCATTTAATACTCCGTTTGAATTTTTTTTCTATCAATTTTTCTTTTTATTTTTTTTCTTTCTTAGTTTTGGAGATATTTGCTCCGAAAGAAAAAACCAATTTTTTTCAAAGGGATGTTTCACCCCCTAAAAGGCCTTATGGGCACGTATAAAAAAAAACGTCTCCCTATTTTGATCTAGAGAATAACAGATTAGAAGTTCATCAAAATCAGAGGGGGACACTTCTGACCCTTTCCTTGTAAGTCGACATACTATTAAGGGGTTACACCACTCTAGAATTTTCAAAAAATCGAAAAATTTTTTTTTTTGCTTAAAAGGTGCCTAAGGGTCTTAAGAATAAGTTATGATACCCATTATGAGGGGGAGAGATTTGTAAGAGCCCGTTTTGAACCGGACCGTGGACCCTCGCTGCATGCTCCGAGCAACTGCGACGAAACTTTAAACGCGTTTTTCTCAAAACGACATTTTTTGAACTGGCCGGAAACATAACTCGAACAGATCTTTATCGATTTACTTGAAATTTAAACTTCTCAATTGCATTTTCTAGAGAAAGACGTACGGAATTTTTTTTATGTTGCATACTTTTTTTGTTATAAACAATTTTTCACCGAATTTTTAGCCTAAAAATGTAACTCTTTTTTCAAATGCGTGCCATTTTTGCAACAAATGTTATATTGCAATTTCCGTACGTCTTTCTCTAGCTTTTGGAATGTAGATTTTAAAAATATTTTGTTTTTTGTTCTAGTTCAAAAATTGCGGAAGTTATCGTTCCGGCCGCGGAACACTATCCGCAAGAAGGGTATGCCGTTATATAACTCTAGCGCCATTTTGTGGCAAACCGACTTCAAAAAATATTTTTTTTATACTTGAAAGTATGTAGAATAAAGACCTACACATAAATTTTTTATTCCTTTTATTACACTTCTCAAATAAATTCTCAAAATTAGGCTTGTTTTTCGTACTCTAGAGTGGTGTAACCCCTTAATTGAGAAAAGTGTACAACATTCACATAATATTAATAGGCTAATATTAATACCAAGATGCTAGGGACTGAATAAGGCGGATTATATTCCAGTTTGATATTTGATACAATTAGCCAAATCTTAAATATTATTGACTGAGGTAATATTTTTCGCAATAAATTATTTATATGTAGGGGATGGGGGGTCTTATTAACGCTAACATTTGAAATCAAATTGATTTTAAGTTGGTGATTGTAGTTGCGTTTAAAAGGGCGACAGTGTCGACGCGCAACTTATGTTTAATTGTGTACTGCGATTTTCGCAGATTATTGATTGGCCAACAAAGATCTTGGTGTGACCGTAAAAAGGCGAGTTAAAGATTCTTACTATTTAGTAATACGCGGTCATGATTGTATTGATTGTTTATTGCTTAAATATTATTGTTTAAAGGTACAATTTTATGCGAGCGAAGAAAAGCTAGCGTTTACCCCCACTCCATCAATTTTCGACAAGATGAATAACATGGCATTCAGCGAAGAAACGCTGAAAGTTCGACTGACAAGGAAACCTCGCGAAGTGGAAAATTCTGATTTTAATGAAACTTTACACACATGTAGGATGGGTCAATACATGAATTTAGAAATTTAAAGTTGGTGCCATAAAACGATTCTAAGGGGTAAAATCACCCTTCATATATAGAGCGATTGTTTACATTTCTCGATATATCTCGAAAACTATTGAAGATATCAAAAAATGTTTTATATAAAAGTTTCATGGTAAAATCATCTCTATTTAACCAGTTTAACAAAATTTTGAAAAAAAATTTTTTAAACAATATTTTTTCCAAAATTTTGGAAAAAAAATTTTTTTACAAAATTTTGTTAAGATATTTAAATAGAGGTGATTTTACCATAAAACTTTTGTATAAAACATTTTTTGATATCTTCAATAGTTTTCGAGATATATTGGAAAAAGTAGAGTAAAAAGTCGCTCTATATATGAAGGATGGTTTCACTCCCCTTAGAATCGTTTCTTAATAGCAATTGAACATTTCTAAATTTATCTATTTACTTTTCTTCTCCCCACATGTGTGTAATATTTCATCATAAGAACATCTTTCAGCACATTAATAATTTTGAAAAAATAATTTTTTGCATCTATTATAATAAAAGAATATTTATCGCATTATAATATGAGAAAGAAAAGTTTTATTCTGAATTATGCTTATAATTCTTTAAATATTCTAATAGTTTTAGCGCCAATTAAAAATTTCTCTATTTATTCTAATATGTCTAAATAACATGCCGAAATATATATATATACACACACACGTGGTTTTTTTTTTTTTTTTTTTTTTACGTAGGAAGAGAAAATGCTTTACGCACACCTCATATCGGCCGGTCCGACAGGGTAGTGTGGGACTCTCCTTATACAAGTATACCCACTAAAAACTCTCCCTTGATAAATCTCTTTCATTCTTATAGAAGATTACATTATCCAAAATTTTCCATAATTATCTGATTAAACCAAATAAAAGTAATAATTACGTGTGAAGAAATCCCATGTGGCAGACAGAGTGCATTAATGCTATGGTTGATGATATTTGTTATAAGAGCTATTGCATCATATATTTTTTTTATATTTTTTTATATTTATATATTTATATATTTTTTTATATTTATTTTATATTTTTTATATTTTATATAAATCTAATAATTTTTAATTAATAAATTAAATTGATAAATAATTAATATAGTTTGATTATGTAACTCGATTTATGTCGTGTTTGGTGTCATTTTAATCGCAAAAATCTCATTAATCCATTACAATTATTTTCGGACCGACAAAATGCGAAATGTAAAAATTTTATTTTCTATAGTAAGATGAAATATAATACGAAAGATTGGAGATTAAGATAGGCTCGCGTCGAGACTTCGGAACTCTCTTTGATGTTGGCCATCTCGCTTGCTCCTTACTCGTTCTCTCTCTCGCTTTCCTCAAGCTCCAGCATCGAAGGATTTTAAAGAGCTCACTTATCTATGAAAAGTAAACATCGAATTAAATGAAACCTAGAACATTTATTTTTCATTTTATTGATTTAAAAATAATTTTAATGGATTAATGAGATTTTCACGATTAAAATGACACCAAACATGACATAAATCGGATTACTTTTAATTAAATATGTATGGTTAATCTAGTTAAAAATTATCCAATTTATATCCCCAGTAAGAAATGACCATCAAATCGATATCAAACTAATATCGATTGATGCAATTTACATCAATTCAACGTCAATTCGATGTCGACTCGAAGATCTCTTCTCACTGGATCGTGCTTATTAGTGTGATTTTAATCGCAAATATCTTATTAATCCAATGAAATTATTTTTAAACCTATATATATATATATATATGTATGTTGTGTGTGTGTGTGTGTGTGTGTGTGTGTGTGTGTGTGTGTGTGTGTGTATGTATGTATGTATGTATGTATGTATAAAAATTTATAATACGAAGATATGTCCGTGTTCTTCTAGCTGGCCGAGCGCCGAGCGCACACGTACACGGCTTTTTCCTCGTGTGCGTGATGTAGCGCACACACGAGTAAAAAGCCATGTACGTGTGCGCTCAGCTAGCTAGAAGAGCGGACATCTTCCGTCTCCTTCTCTCTCTCTCTCACTACGGCTGACACGCTTGGCGATCGAGATTCGAGAACTATTATTTCTTACAAGGAGATGGTCAAGCTTCCCACCTGAGATTTAGTTAAATTTCAGTATGTTGTTACATACTGATACCTCTCCTATTAATATAAAATATGATACAATAACTCGTACCATTATTTTACAAGAAATAATTGTAAAGTCAGTCATGTACGTAATCTACCGATTCGGTAAACCTAATTTTCAAGCAATAAGCGTGGTCGTGTTAGTAAGTCAAGCGGCTAGAATGCTGGAGATCACAAGTTCAAAACAATCCTTTTGTTTCTATTTCTTAAAAAAATTTTTTTTAAATGTGTCTAAATAATTTATTATGCAATATATTCAACCTATTTAATCCTTAAAAAATATTATATAAATGTAATATTAAAAAAATAAAACAAAATAAAATATAAAATATTATAATTATATATAATTTTATTATATAAATGACTAGTTCTCAGAAAAATGCGAAAAATGACCTTTCAAAATACAAATAATATAACTTAATATATTTGACATTTTTTTCTACATAATATGTAGTACAGAAGTGCCTTACCTCAACTGTCTACGTGGTCCCCAACTTTTCTTAATTTTAATTATAATTATATGGTAATGAAAAAAATGAATTATGAGGGAATGATGATTTAAGTGAAGTAATGAGTTTTTTTCATATCATTGCTATATTTACGTTACTATCGTGAAATTAAAAAGTAAATTATGAATTTTTTTTTCAAAATATAAATTTATTTTTTGAAAATTTTTTGTTTTTTAACACTTTGACAAATATTTTTCTTAAATTACTGAGATCTGTAATATTTTATTTGTTATTGTTATTTTATAACGACTTTTATTTTATTTTAATTTATCTATTAGTTTAATAAACTAATTGAATTGTTAAAGAAAAACTTATCACATTAACATAAATTTTTTTAATGATAAAAATGAGGGAATGATAGTGAGGGAATGATAAAATCAAACATAATCAACAAAAAGTGATCGTATATAACCTCACTTTAATTTAGACGATGAGGCAAGTTTTTTTACCTCCTGAAACATGTAAGATACCATATAAATTATTACATAATAAAATAATTACCTTGTTAAATTTTACAGTGAGGGAATGATACATAAAAATGTAATGTTGAAATAATTAGCAGAAAATTATTGCGCTTCTACAAATCTGTTCGTGCTGAGCAACAATGATGTTATGGTTACATTGGCAGTATTGTCAACTATTAAAAATTCATAAGCGCGGCAACGTATCACTAAATTTAAAAGTACAACACAAGTGTTTATAAAATGTGAGGGAATGATGTTTTTTTTTGGGACCGAGATAGACAATGAATTATCAAATAATTTTCGTCTGTGTACTTAATAAAAGGCATATTTACTATAAAATACAGTATTTTTAAAGTAATTAATGTAATTAACATGAACGTTTTCATAAAACAAGATGAATTAATTACACCGGCACACAAAAAAAAAAGTGGTCTGTACTTTTGACCAAACCCACCTATCTATATGTATTTTGGCTCGCTGAAACCGAATCTGGAGGTCGTTTAGCCCGTCTACCTCTTGGTTTTGAGTAAATCGCAAAAAATAGCGAAAAATCGCATTAGTAAGTGCGACAAAATTAGGAAAAAATTTTTTTGACTTTCCACAAGTAAATTTCTTATGTAGTTTGATGTGCTTCAC
>CABEGB010001256.1:0-32599 GCA_901521435.1 Crematogaster levior | reverse complement strand
ATTTTATGGTTAATTCGTTTTATATGAATAAGTTACAAACGATGATGGCAAGTTTAGGTATGAAACAGTATGTAAAAAAACCGACGAGAGTTACAGAAGATAGTCAAACAATGATAGATTTATGCTTTGCTAATAATAAGGTAAAAGTACAAGTAACCCACGAGCCTAAAATAACGGATCATGCGTGGCTAAAAATTACATTAAATGCGAATAAAGTTATAGATAAATATAGAGAATTTAGCGGCAGGAACTATAGTGAATTTAATGTAGATGAGTTTAATAGATTAATAGAAGACAGAATAGAACAAGGCCAAGGTTTAGAAGTTAGCGCGAGAGGGCGAAAAAATTTGTATTTTTAATTTCATGTAAAAATCACTGAAGAACGTGATGTAATTTTATTTGTCCTTTTTCCGACAATCACGTGGAAACACGGTGGAAATTATGATACCTTCACCTATTCTCACGAAGTTAACAAAATCGTTGTTTGACTATTTTATGTTCCTAAAAATAGGAATGTGTATTGTGTTTATAAATAATGAATGTCTTAATAATGAAACTAAATATTAATCCTGCTTACAATTATATCAAACGTTATTAAGGTCACTGAATATACATCCATTTTTTTAAGAAGATATTAATTATATTTTATTGTGCTCAGATGTGATACATCGCACAATGTTAAATCTAACAGTCGAAAGTTAAGTCAACACGCAACTCATTGATTGACCATTAAGATCCAGGTCTGACCGTTTGGCGATTTTAGATATATTTCTTACTATTAAACATAATTGTTTAAATTTTTTGTTTGTATTAATTATTAACATTTATTCAGATATTTCATAAACTTGAATATGTATTGTATGTGATGTACTATATTGAATATTTTTAAACTACATTTTTACGTTCCAAAAAATTAATAATATTAACAACCTTTAATTAGGTTTAAACTTAACAGATGTAAAAAACAAAAAAATTACTTTATAAATAAAATCATTCAGTGTCTGTAATAATTGCAAAAGATGTTTATTAAGTTTAACTTAATAAACATACTAAAGATAATTAACTTAATTACCTCATAATATATATCTTTTGCAGTATAGAAAGATTGGTTAAAAAAGTATTAACTTTAACCGAGAGGGTTTCCGGATGGATGCCACGTGCGAAATGTTTGCGAAACGTCGGCAAAGTGCTCAACACACATGTGGCATCCATCCGGAAACTCTCTCGGTTAACGATATTCATGGCCACGAAAGCCTTAAAACTAGAATAAGTATTAACTTTAACTATTTTGAAACTATTTTAGATATTCGATTGAGGATCAAAGCTTTTAATTTAGGAAGACTCTGTTAAACTAATAGCTGCACGAGAAAAATTTCGAAAACTTTGAAAATTTCTGTTTTTCCAGTATGTATAAAAATGCAAAAATTTTTTACTTTAAAGGATCACGTGAAATAAGAAATTTTAAAATTATTGATTTTTGAATTTTTATATTTTCTGAAAGAATAACATTTCAGAAACGTTGCCTGAAAATTTCAAGTTAATCCGAATAAAATTTACCGAGATATACGGTCGTAAAGATAGGTCGCTCGAATCACTCCAAGCTGGCTGGGCGGAACAACGATCTGGAATTTACAAATCTCGTAATTTATTTAAAAATAATTTCATGACAACAAAACGCTATTTCAATGTCATTTTGAAGCCTCAACTACCGTGCATCACCGCCGATGATGGTTGTCTAAGTACTCGACAAAATAAATATCTTAGGAGACGGCTTCGAAATTGATAATTTCGAAATTGATCAACTTAACATCCTCTTAACTACACTCAACAATCATGCTTATCAATCGGAACGAACTGTTCTATTCAAAATCGTCGCAGAGAAGGAAAAATGCACATTCGATTATATACGTAAAATTTGTTATGCACATGTAGAATAGCGGACGTTACATCGAAAATCACCTACCTACGGAAGTCAACGCTAGTATAACAAAGTTAGTATAACAAAGGCTTGCATTAAAGAGAAAAGGCAAAGAGTCTACGAAACAGTTCAAAGCAATTATAAACAAAGCAGCACTTATAATACTATTACTTATAATTCTTACTTAATATTATTACTTATAATTCTTACTTTCTCTCTACACTTATAATTCTTACCTATAATTTATATTTTTAATTAATGAATATAAAGCATTACGGTTTATAACACACGGTCAATATTCTATAGGATCAAAAATACATATGTGCATATATAATGAAACATGTTCGAAACGCCTGTTCTTTGTTTAAACATTCACTCATCATAAAATGATTATATTAGGTGTACAACTTTGCTTCCGCCGTTTTCCTATAGACGGTTTTAGCGGTAAGTGATGGTCGAAATAAATAGATCATAGACGTCATACAATAAACTTGGGCATTTGTCAACATAACCCCATAGAAACATTAGTCGATTTGTGTCTGCATCATAAAGTTATTCTCGATTGAAAATGTCAGTTTACGAGCCAAATTCTCGTCATTTGCGGGAGGTTTTAATTTTCTGCTTCAATATGAAGAAATCTGCGGCTGAGGCTCATCGAATGCTCTCAAATACTTATGGTAAGGCCGCTATTAGTGAAAGAACGTGTCGTGAGTGGTTTCAACGCTTCAAGAACGGTGATTTTGACATCGAAGACCGGCATAGCGGTGGAAGAGAAAAGGTTTTCGAAGATGCAAAATTGGAGGCATTATTTGATCAAGACTCGTATCAAAATCAAAAAGAATTGGCACGATCATTAGGAGTGACTCAACGAGCCATTTCAAAACGCCTCAAAGCCATGATTCAGAAGCAAGGAAATTGGGTGCCGTACGAGTTAAAGCCGAGAGATGTTGAACGGCGTTTGTTTGCTTGTGAACAGCTGCTTGAAAGGCAAAGACGGAAGGGATTTCTGCATCGCATTGTGACTGGGGACGAAAAATGGGTTCATTACGATAACCCCAAGCGCAGAAAATCATGCGGAGTTCCCGGCCATGCTTCCACGTCGACGACCAAACCGAATATTCACAGCTCCAAGGTCATGCTCTGTATTTGGTGGGACCAGCTCGGCGTAGTGTATTATGAGCTGTTAAAACCGACTGAAACAATCACAGGCGATCGGTATCGAACGCAATGAATGCGTTTGAGCCGAGTATTGAAAGACAAACGGCCGCAATACAACGAGAGACACGATAAAGTGATTTTGCAGCATGACAATGCTCGACGTCATGTTGCGAAAATGGTCAAGACATACTTGGAAATGTTGAAATGGGAAGTTCTACCCCACCCGCCGTATTCTCCAGATGTTGCTCCCTCTGCTGACTATCACTTGTTTCGATCAATGACACACGGCTTGGCTGACCAGCACTTCCGGTCTTATAAAGAAGTAAAAAATTGGATCGATTCGTGGATTGCCTCAAAAGATGACCAGTTTTTTCGACGCGGGATTCGTACGCTGCCCGAAAAATGGGAGAAAATAGTGGCCAGCGATGGACAATACTTTGAATCATAAATGTATAACCAGTTTTTTACAATAAAGCCTCGAATTTTGGAAAAAAACGGCGGAAGCAAAGTTGTATACCTAATATATATAAAATATTATTTTATTTAATATTAAATATATCAGAGAATTAATAAGAAAAATATAAAGAATTAAAAAGAAGTAATATAAAAAAGGTGATATATTTTCTGCTTGTAACGTTAAATTTAGTTTACTAGTAACAAAAATTCGTAATTGTGTAAACAAAACTTTTTTTTAATACATTTGTACTATTGCACGATAAATATACTATTTATCTGTAGACGTGGGCCAAAACTTTATTAAATTATAATTTTATATGCTCTTGCGCTAATTTTTTATAATATTGTTGGAATGGTTAATCGACTTATTATAGTAAATAAGACTAATTTATTTATTGCACAATTGTATTTATTTAGAATTTACATTTAAATTATAATTATTAAAAATTTATTTGGAATTTAAGTTATTTATTTTTGCAAATTATATAATCCCAATAATGTGTCAGACATCAGCAAAATGTCGTCAGATATTTAAAAATTTTTATCAACAAAATGAATGTAAATATCTCTATTTTGTGTTTACATAATCCAGTGGTACCAGAACCTCTTCAACCAGTCTTTTCAGAGTGTTTATGTTTCGCCGCCTGCAATATAAATATATATTTCTTAATAATTTTATTAATTTATTTATTGATACGTATTTTTAAATAGATGTAAAATTATTTGTTAAAAGAATCATAAGATGTTATTTTTTTCCAAATTTACAAAATACATGAAATTTACAACAAATACGCCCTAATTTTTTATTACATATTCTTAAAGCTGACCTCGAACCATATTAAGTATTGTATTGTGTCAAAAGTATTTCCGAAATACTTTTGTAATTGTAATTTTATTAAATTTGTAAAGAACTTAAAAGATTTACTTTTTTTGCAAACAATGAACTTTTATAAATAATAAGGAATTAAAAAGAAAATGATAGTTTGAGAAAATTTGTAATTGTTAGTTCAAATTTTTATTTTTTCTTAAAAACAAATGTGTTTTCATTGGTTCCTCTTTTATATGAAATATAGAGAACATCGAAAATAAATATTTTACGATATCATGACGTAGTGTTTTTTTAAATAGATGTAAAATGATGTTAAAAGAATCTTAAGATGTTATTTTGCGTTACAAATTACAAAATAGAAATTTACAATAAGAAATTTACAACAAATATGACTAAATATTTAAAGTTGCATAAAACCATATTAAGTATTGTACTCTTGTGTAAAAGTATAAACAAATACTTTTGTAATTGTATATTAAATTTGTAAAGAACTTTAAATATTTATTTTTTGCAAACAATGAACACTAAACTCCAAGTCATTAATTTATGAAGTATGAGAAAATTTGTTTGCTTATTTTATTTTTATTTTTTTGTTAACTTCATTTTTATTTTATATGAAATATAGAGAACTATAAAAAACGATATCATGAGTAATAAAAAATATTTTTAAGATGTGTAATCAAATCAATTCAAGTTAAGAAAATGTAATTTGATTAACCTTTTACACTCCGTTGGTTCTGCTACAGAAACTTATAAACATATTTCAAAATGTTTGGAGTGCAAAGGGTTAACTACTAGTATTTACACTATACATATACCAATATTTACATACTATACATATTGTAATCTTATACTAGTATTTAATTATAATACATTATGTAATCGAACGTAATGCAATTAAATACTGGTATAGTATTAATTCAAATTACGTTTTCTCTTAACTTGAATTAATTCGCTTATATATTACTTGACCACTGGAAGGCATTAAGCTCTTTAGATGTTTGGTACTAAGCGCTTTAGAGGTTTAAAAGTTCAAGGTGGAACAACAGCTTTGGGTATAGCTTCGGGTATAGCCTTGGCTGCAGCTTCGGCAGCTGCTTCGGGAGTAGCTTCCGCAGTTCCTTCGGCAATTGGAGTGGCAACAGCCGCAGGTTCTCCCATAGTCGGGATGATAATTGCGATAACGAGCGCAAGTCCGAATAAGAAGATTATACTCTTCATTTTAGTCAGTTTTACTTGCTTGAAAATACTGTGCGATAAGTACGTAACATCTAATGTGTCTTCTCATATCTGACTGGCAATTTATAGAAGAAACAATACTCCACTATTGACATAATAAAATATATCAGAAACATAAAATGTAATGTGCTTTAATAACGTAAAGAGAGAGCAATATTTTTATCAAAATCGTGCTTTGTAATATTCTTATAATATCAATGGTTTCAAATAATGCCATAGATAAATGGGTTTAAAAACATGTAAAAAATGTTAATGTATCTTAAAAGAAAGTTATATAAAGATTTAATATAATCCATAAATGGTATTTCAAAAAAAAGTGCTAGAACAATAACAAAATATGTTTTTAACCCTGCTGTACTGTTCGACTTTACTATACAGTTATACTGTTCGGATCATATTGACCTGAACATCATAGGGAAAGTCCGGGCAATGCGAATAGCCCAGGCAAAGCGAATACCTCTCACTGTTTCAAAATGGCGCGTCCGAACAAGTCAGTTGCTTGCCACGAGGTCCGTCCCCCTCCCCTCAGTCGTAAACAAACAGAGCTAGCGCAAGGTCACGCGTCGTTTGCGAAAAAAGTTAAAAATAAAAAAAAGAGATAATTTGTTACGATATTTCAAGGTACGTATTTTTATTATTATACAGGTACATGTAGTGTTACTGTTTCGGCATTATTATTACCGTAAAGTGCATGTTTTCTTGTTGAAATACTGCGAGATTTATTTAGTTGTTGTATTTGGATTCGATTTTAGATTAGGTTCCGTTCAACAAGTACCTGTCGGACAAAGCGAACACGGGCAAAGTGAATATGGTATCCACTTTGCCCAGTAGCATCCGATTTAGCACCCGGTAGAGATTTTTATTTAATGGTTTTCGTTTATATTGTTATATTACTGATGACGACGTGATTCTAGCAGTTAATGAAGCAGAGATCAGTGCATCAGATTTAATGATTACTTCCATTCTACCTTCAAATGTAAATGAAACAATACTTCAGCCTATTACTACTTCACCAGCAGCTTATTTAAATCCAAGAGAAATAAGACCGCTCCCAAATCCTCATGTTCCCATGGGAACTCGCAAAAGAAATATTCAAAAGTCTGAGGTGCTTACTAGCACACCTGTTAAGGAAGAACAGAAAGCTAAATTTGTTAAAGCTAACACCAAAGCACTAAAAAATATTGATAAAGATTTAAACACAAAGACTACACTAAAGAAAAAGACTAACACGACCAAAAATGTTAAAGCGACCAAAAATACTAAACTTAAGAAATCTAAAGCTAAAGAAAATGACGAAAACTACACGTGCTATTTTTGCGGGGAAGATTATATTGAAATTAATGGGCAGCCAGTTGATGATTGGATCCAATGCAATTCCTGCAAGCAATGGAGTCACGAGAAATGCACGGCATACGAAGGAGAAGGCACATTTCTTTGTGATAACTGCACTGATAACTGATTACTTACTTTCTTCATTAACTTGATTCTTTTTGTTTTTTTTTTTACTTATATTTTTTGGTAATTGTTCCTTATCTGACCGTGTGTTCACTTTGCCCTATGGCCCTATCCACTTTACCCGGTGGGTTGGGCAAAGCGGATAGCGGTAACAAAATAATTAATAATTTTAAGTAAAGTATTGATGTTACGAAATTTTTATTGATTATATTAAAAACTTTAATAAATACTGATTCATACTCAGTCATTATTTTATTTCTATGTCTATTGGTTTACATCCCATAGTCTATCTAAGGTTAAGGTGTCCGCTTTGCCCGGACTTTTTTCCCCTACATATAACACTTAAAAATTTTAGAAAAAAAAACAAAGAATTGTTAAAACTTTCTTAGTCAAAAATGACGAAAAAAATTAAATTTTGATTCTTGTAAAATTGATTTTTAACATTTTGCTGTTATATAATTATATGATAAGGTTTTATAAATTTACTTAATAACTAACTTGCATAAAATTTTGGTCAAATTTATCCAATAAGAATTCTGTGGTTGCTATACTGCCAGCTAAAACAACAATTGCAACAAATTGAACTAAGTTTTACTGTGTTTCATAATATAATACTAATATTCCTCGATCGTTTTCAAATTGACGAAAGTATTATACGTGCTGCATGAATTTTTATGTGTGTAGCACGTAATGTTTATTGTATGTTAGATATCATTTTTATACGACGTGATACAAGAATACTTTTATACGTATATGCGCACTAATATAACTTTTAAACTTCTAGCTTTTAACTCGTGACTTATTTTACCACCGATATCGTAGTTTGAAATCTAAAATTACATGATAAGTAAGCATAAGCATAATAAAATGTTGTAGAATAAATAAATAAGTATGTATACATGTAGTATAAAAACTTCTATCTTTACTGCAATATTTTTAGTGCAGGGAAAGAAATAAAAAAGTAACAAAAATTCCTAATACTCTCAAAAAAGTATATAAATATTTTACATTTTTAGAGTTTTAGATCTTTTGACTAATTAAAATAATTCTTGAGATATTTTATTTTTAAGACTAAAAATTGAAATATTTAAATCAAAAGTGTGAGAGATTCTCTTAATTCTATAAAACTGAAACTAGAATTTAGTTAAAAAGTAACTAATAATTCGTTCATAACAAACGTCAGAATATCTTCAGTATCTCATAAATGTAATTACACTTTAAATATAGTTTCTTTGTTAGTCATCAATCGAGCCACAATAATAGTAAGAAGATGGACAATAAAAGGCAACACTATTTCATTTTTTCGGTTTGTAATGTTTTTCGTGCTGTTTTATTTTTTTAAGTCACGATTTCTATATCACTACAGATTGATAACAAAATAGTGACATCAAGTCATAAAAGGTATTGCACATGCCGCACGACGTGCATAAATTTTTTTAAACCTTCTTCTGACATAACAAAGTTAGAGTCACTGTAAAATGATATACTTGTATACTTTGTTATCAATGGATACTACGATAAAAGTTCATGTAATCTTGATACCTTTTGACTTAATAAAAGCCCTTGACAGATTCTGTCTGTGACATTGTTAAGAACATTTTTTTTATTCTGACGATTTTTTTATTAGTCATCATTAATGAATCATATTGAATTTTCATATAATTTCCTTTCTAAATGCTTCCTTTTAAAATACATTTTTAACATGTTTCTGAACATATTTATCTACAGAGTTTGAAACCATTGAATGACAAATTACGAATATAATTTTCGTAAAAACACTGCAATTTCTTTAGGCTGTTAAAGTACATTAAACCTTCTAATAGCATCTTAATCTTCTTTTATAATGTTATTTTCATATTTATTTAAAATATGTATTAATAAATTAATTAATTTATTTATTTGTTAAGAAATATATATTTGTGTAAGAGTGAGAAAAAAATTTCAAAATTTTATATAAACTGTTCTATATAAAATTTCTTATTTTTTATTTTCAAAATTATTATTACTCCCATTGTACATATAATCTCTTAAAACATTACCTTTTTAAAAAAAAGTAAAAAAAAGGTGCTAAGTCCGCGTCAAAAAGTATCTTTGCAAAATAGTATAGTATTATTAACTCTAAAAAAACTATTTAAAAAAACTATAAGTTATTTCAATTATACATTCTACAAAAATAATGATATCAACAAATTGTGCTAAGTAAAAATAAAAATTTATAAAAATATTTTAATAAAAAATGTTACAAAATACTATAAAAAATAGTTGTTTTAATTTTTTTTTATATCCTACTAAAATACTGATATCCAGAAATTATGCTATTTGAAAATAAAAATTTAATATTTTCACAAAAAGTTATACATAATTGTTTTAATTTTAAAAAAATTATGGTATTACAACCCCAACTTATTGAAATAAAATATATATTTTTAAAATTTCTAGTATATGTATTAAAAGAAAAATTATATTAAATAAAAATAGTTTGAAAGTTTAATTTAAAAAAGAAAAACAAATAATGTAAAAATATAAAATTAAAAATTATTTACAAAAAATTAAAAATTAAAAATTAATGGAAAAATATAAAAATGTATATGAAAATTAAAAATTAATATAAAAATAAAAAAATTTAATTAAAAAATTTGGCGCTGATAATTTTTAAAATAGCATATTTTATAGCACCCTTAGGGTCCCATTGAGCACGGATCGGAATGATGGATCGGATTTCTCACTAGAATTCTAGTAAATCTTGATCCCGCTATTTCTTCCGATCGGAACGCGTATTTCTATTTGTCTGGAACATCCGGAACGGTGTTAAAAGGAACGGTGTTAGTAAATTAGCTGATGATAAGATGAGTATCAACAAGGGAAAAGGACCGGTAATAATTTTAAATAGATATTATTTATTATTATATTTATTAATTATTTTTATTTAGAGATTTATTATTATTAACATATCAGATAACATATAATGTATTAATTGATTATATAGGTTATATAGTAGTTTGTAATTGTCCAAAAAATCTGAAATTGACATCTCTATTTAAAAAATCTACGTGAAAAATGATGTGGACAAACATGGTGACACAATACTTTCTTCTCTATTATTTAACATTATTTGAACGCATATGTACATTTTTTTCATAATCATCACATCGTTTTTCCACATGATTTTCATTTTCACTGTGGGCCACTTTCACCAACGTCTGTTTACTTGTCAACTTTAACCGATGGGTATCACAAAATATAGGTTACGTTTCTTCATATGTCCCCTAATAGCACACGGAGATACTGAGATTGTTCGGAGAATATCACAAAAGTATATTGCGTACATTCTCAGAACAATCTCAAACGGTACTGCGATTGACGCAGTACGTTCAACGAATGATCTAATGTCCGGGGTAGCATTCTACGCACGGACTAAGGAATAGAGGGACCGAGTCTAAAGTCCTAGTTTAGGCGAGAGGGGATGGTAACTCAAGCGTGCGGGGGGGACTGCTTTCCGCCATATTGATGTAGCGATTCTCACACAGAGATCCTGTGTCTGTGACATGGTTACACTCGTGTAGTGGTGCCACGAGACATAACGAGTGACAAGCGTAAAGAGGTTAGGCGGTGATTTTATGTTTTATTATTGTTGTTATTGTTGTTATTGTTGTTATTGTTGTTTATTGTTGAAAAGAGAAATTATTTTACATCTAACAAGAGAATAAAATATATTAATTAGTTCCAATTCTTATTTCTTAATTCACGCATTAATTTATTCTATTCTTTTTATTTTTAAAATAAATAATTCCAATTTCTTATTTATAATATTTAATAATTATTCCTATTTCTATTTTGTTTATTGTGCGCAGGATCTGACTTTCATTTCTCACACATACGCAAATAGTGAGTTCTATGTGTGGTGATTACTAAACGAATATGGCGGCCCCCCTCCGCCGCAAACGTGCGTCACTGGTACAGCTTGTGCTCCGTCTCTCTATTCCTTAAGCGGGAAACACAGATTTTTGCATAATGCATAATACATATGCATAAGAAATTCGATTGGTCGAATTCCTTATGCACATGCTAACGGACCAATCAAATTTCTTATGCATATGCGTTATGCGTTATGCAATGGTCTGTGCTCCCCGCCTTAAAGGCCATCGCACACAACTTCCATAACTGTAAGCATAAGACGTAACGTAAGAATTAGCCAATGAATGAGCGTATAGACCAATGGAACCTTGACTTATACGCTCATTCATTGGCTAATTCTTACGTCTTAGCTTACAGTTATGGAAGTTGTGTGCGATGGCCTTAAGGAATTCGACCAATTGACTTTTGCATAATGCATAATACATATGCATAAGAAATTCGATTGGTCGAATTCCTTATGCACATGCTAACATAAGGAATTCGACCAATCGAATTTCTTATGCATATGTATTATGCATTATGCAAAAATCTGTGCTCCCCGCCTTAGTCCGTGGATCTACGGGAAACTCTTGAGATTGGTTAATGCCAGTTGCGCATTCCGCAAATTCCGTTCAATGGGACATAGGAAAACACGCTTCAGCGGAGCGGAATCGGCGGAACGAAGCCACAACCAATGGCTACGTTTACATCGTGGACTTGATACGCGTATCAAATAGTAAATAACTAGTACATTGATTCAGCTATTGGCTGATCAACTCAAATATACTACTTGATACGCGTATCAAGTGCTCGATGTAAACTAGGCCAATCATGAGCATTCCGCCAATTCCGCGTTGCGCATACGTTCCGCACCATGCGATCGCACTATCAATTTTAGTGAGAAATCCGATCGGATATTACCTGCACCCTTAGAGTACACTTAGAGTGCAGTTCCATTGAGTACGGATCGGAATGACGGATCTGATTTCTCACTAAAATTGAGTATTCCGTTGTTCCGACGAAGCATTTCCACTAACATGTTATATGCATATATGTAATACTAATATATTGCTAGTTCGGTATCTTCGCAATGAGAGAATCGAGGCCCATAAAAGAGAGACGCACGAATTCCAAATATGGGCAAACGGTTAAGCCTCGTTATGAGCAGGCGCGTCTATTGAGTGAGTGTGAGCGAGAGGCTAAGCATTAGAAAATGAGACGGAAAGAACACGAAAAGAGAAAACATTACCCTTAGAACATATATAGGTATATATGTTCTAAGACATTACCTGTGTAACGTCCGCCGAATAATTTGTATGACGGACGTTTACAGCTACCAATAGATGGCGCCACTTACACAGAAAAGGGGGATGCGTTGGGTATAAGTTGCACCAATTCAAACAGATAATATAAATTAAAATGTAAAATTACTTAAAATTTATATTTGCATGGACGGAAATTGATAATGTTACTATATATTAACAACGACACCTTTAATTGATAACACGTGTCCTTGACGTAAATTTTACTCGCAAACACAAAACTAACGATTTTTCCTTTTTTTTTTATAACAATTTTATATGGACAAAACATGAGGAAAATACACAATCCATGCAGATATAAATATCTACATTACGAAACCTTATGTAATCTCGTGACTAAATAACATAGCTATAAGTAGATACTAAACCTAAAATCCCACACATTTGGGAACTCATAATATATATATATATATATGTTCCACTGAAACTATTAATAAACAAATAACGGGATTATTTTAACAACATAAAATAATTATTCTTCTCGAACTCCTTCTTCTCTTCAAACGAGTAGAAGAGACAAAGGAGCTCAGAAACTGCTTATCTCCAAGGGGAGGTAGAGGAATGTATAACATAAACTACGGCCCTTGAAAACTTTGCTTAGAGATTCCAAACGTGTGGGACAAAAACTTATAATATTCAATTTATTACCGTAACCCATTTTAGATAGTACTAACTTAATTGTAAGGTGCGTTTAACAACCAAATTTTAGAAATAAGATACAGCGTAATACATCGAACGTTCAGGCGAGTAAACATTTTAACGAAAAACCTTTTCCTCCCAAGACAATTCATATAAATAATAATATTATAACTAATTTCGTACCCTTTGGGAAAAAGGATACGGAATTGCTTTAAACACCCCAATATTAAGCGTATACTTAGATACCCCCACTCTGATGTCTCCCTCCGCTTTGTCTCGAAAGAGTGTCACAAAGCGAATAGAGTCAGTCTCAATCAGATCCCCGTCAAGTTCAGTCACAAAAAGGAAAGGGCTTTTTCCAATATCCGAACACTGTATCGTTGTATCTTGAGAACGCCCTAAATTACTAGGAAGCGACAATAAAGGAAACTATTGTATTCTACATGGAAAATTGTATCTGAACGGAAGCTTGTGTTGATTCCAAATAAAACTTCAAACAAATTGTAATAATCCCGCAAGCTTAAGGTAAATCTTAGCTGTACACTGGCGGACATCGATTTGTTCCGTGACCCCTTTCCGCGGGGCAAGGGGAATATGGATATGACAAATCAGAGGCGGTAAAACAGGGCCGCCACTGGGTGGCGCCACGGATATTCTCCATCTTCTCCATATTCCCCTTGCCCCGCGGAAAGGGGTCACGGAACAAATCGATGTCCGCCAGTGTACTCACTTAACTAACACGACACTAGTATTTTCATATCATTAATTCTATTATATGATAATTATAAATCTGATTACACTCTGGTTTATCTTTATATTAGTGTGTTACTATTGGTCATTATTCGGTTATCTTCGTTTTTTTTTGCATTATATTACATCTTTTATATATTAACCCCCATTCGTATACCGTTTAGTTTATCCATATATTACGTTTCATATACATTGTATTGTTATTTTATCACACTTATACGTTATATTCATTCACGGATGTAGTTAACCATTATTAATAACAACCAGGCTAATCATGCTATATGTTTATTGTATTATCCCCCCTCCGTTTCCATATAATAATTCATCGTAGCTTTCATTACCAGGGATTCTCTCTGTCTCTGCCATTATTTAACTACCTTATTTTATTTTGCCACCTTTATCGAAATTCGGTACATAATTCCCTGTTAGTGGTTACTATTCTTGTAAACTAAATTGAATTATTGTTATCATTACTATAAATACATACATATATTTCCTTTCCTCACACGTTTATACCTCACGACCGCCGGCTCATGGTTAGTACTATCGATTATAATATTATAAAATCACATAACTTCTGGATTCTAATACGTGGAGTGAACGCCGTAATTTCCGCTCGGTTACTGGTTTTGCTCCCTTTTGCAAATCAATGATACGGATGATAGTAATCCGATTGATCAAGTTTTAGGTCAATTATCCCGCGGTTCTCAGCTCCATCTTGGACGTAACACCTGGTTGTGTCTGACTGACTGTTAGCGCATGAGCACAAAGCAGCTGAAGCGTACTTGAGAGAGAGAGACTATATTATACGTCTGTACCGTAATGTTTAACCCTGAGGTCGGCACTCTTCTAGCAATATAGTAGTATTACATATGCGTTGAACCGAATTTGAGTCGATGGAAACGCGATAGATTAACTCATTTCACTCCCGTTTTGATCCATCAAAATAATCGGAGTGGGAGCGAATTGACACTAAAGTTTAGCCGGTGGAAACAGTCGAAAGTAGGTAATGCCAACCTCTATACTTTTTATTATTGGCTATTCTAGCTCTTTGTACATAAACTGGCTTAAATTATTTGGCTGTACTGAAATATTGATCTTCTTCACTCCTATTTCACTTCCAGTGGAAACAGCATAATAAATTTGTTCTGCACCAAAGTAGAATCACAGATATCTATACTATATACTAGATCGCTAACTCCCATTGATTTTGTATATAAAATTGGTGCCCGAAAACTATGTAATATGGTGGTCACGCATGCGCGACGTTGGTAGAAAAGCAATATAGTAGATACTTGATGACAACAGCTGATGTAAAAATTATGCTGGTATAATAATCCCTTTACGGTGATATTTGAATATTTTAAAGAACTGTAATAGTTATAAAATATTTTATACCACAATACCTACAGCTTGTAGTATTAGGATATAAAAATAATAGGATGTAAAAGTGTTTGGAAAAAATACTCAAAAATAACATGTTGTCCACAGATTTCACACACACACACACACACACACACACACACACACACACACACACACACACACACACACACATACATATTGTACATAAGATTAACCAATCAAAACGTGGAGTGCTGTCTACCAACCTTGCGTATGCGCGAAAATTTAGTACATACATTCTGTGGCCATGTATTTGACGCAAGTTAGCGATCTAGTATATAGTATAGATATCTGTGGTTCTACGCCGGATTAAGCCTGCGGCACACGATACGATTTTTCGTACTAGATTCCTTACGAGAACCAATTAGGATTAAGCTTTAAGTCACTTGATCTAAAATTCTGCATCCTTATTGGCTCTCGTAAGCAAACCAGTACGAAAAATCGTACTGTGTGCCGCAGGCTTTAGATGCTTCGGTGGAAACTAGGCCTATGTTTACAGTAAAATATTATGGTCTAGTTTACATCGTGCACTTGATACGCGTATCAAATAGTAAATAACTAGTACATTTATTCAGCTATTGGCTGATCAACTCAAATATACTACTTGATACGCGTATCAAGTGCACGATGTAAACTAGGCCTATAAAGATTGCGTTCCGATATTCACTGCCAGTACTAAAAATCTATAGTTTACATCACGTATACTATAGATTTTCAGTACTGGCAGTGAATATCGGAACGCAGCCAAAATATAAAAAACCCTAGAAAATGGTCGAATAACCCAACCCTGACTGATAGTATCGTTTGCCGTTGGCTATGGTCGAAGTTTGACCTAACTTAACACGAGTTGAGCCGGTCAAATTATCAGATTTTATCCGGAACGCTTTGTGTCGGGTCGTATTGGTCTAGTTTACATCGTGCACTTGATACGCGTATTAAATAGTAAATAACTAGTACATTTATTCAGCTATTGGCTGATCAACTCAAATACACTACTTGATACGCGTATCAAGTGCATGATGTAAACTAGGCCATTGAGTTTCTAAAGGTACAAACTCATGGCCGCGTCATTTGTCGCGCGCGTCACGCGTCATTCTAGAAGTAACTAGATTCTAGTGACGCCTGGATTTGGCGCGTTTGACGCGTTTGCAGTTGAATTTATTCAACTACAAAAGCGGCATCGCGTTTGTCGCAGTATTCAAAAGTTCGTGCGCAATTAGTCGAAATGGAAGTCGAAAGAGAAGACGGAATGAACGAAATTCAGGTAAGTAAGAAAAGAATTTAAAGTAAAATAAAATAGAGAAATTAGAGAGAGAGAGAGAGAGAGAGAGAGAGATTACATACACACACACATACACATTATGCATGAAAGAAAAAGAAAAATTGTACATATTTCAAGATTTCAATACACTGCATATTTTAGAAACATTATTGTTATTAGTGATAATTTTTGGCGACACAATTGCGTTTGCGATTTTTAGTCTCTAATCTTTATACATGTCAACAACGGTTTTTTTTTATATGTAAAACTTCGTAATAATTTTGCTAAATGCTGAGGAAGACCCAGTTAGATCGAAACGTACATATGTATTTTCTTATGATAAATCTCAATTTCATGTAGCGGAGAATTCTTTGTTTCTTATATCATATTTTGTAAACATGTAAAAGACATTTTTTGTTTTGGCTCGATTTGACTTATTGGCCTGTATATTTCTTTTCAATTGTTATTATTTGTATCGAGCGGAATTATTTCTTATGTATTATTGTTATTATTTCAAATTTTTTGTAGGTCTTCACGTGTGGTGTATGCGAAGAAATAGTGGAGAACGTAGAAGTATGCAATCATTCCTGTTTAGAAGCCCATACAGCACAAACGTTGTAGCTATATTGCAGCAACGTTGCCGCAATGTTACTTTGTTGCGACAATATTGCCACAATATAACTGCAATGATCTGTGCTGTATGGGAGGATACTCGCAGATATTTTTCGACGAGAACCGATATTTTTATCCTCAATGCGGTAAGAAATTAATGATTGTTTCGTTATTAAATATTGCATTACATTATTGAATATATACATATTAAATTGTGCAGATGCTGGAGACATTGTGCGTCGAAGTGATATAAATGGAGAAAATGTCAATGTCGTTGAGAGCCCGCAGTCTTTTTCAAATATTTCACAAAACAATGCAGATGAGATTTTGATTGCAGAGGTGTATTTGAGAGAGCTTCTATGGAATCAAAACCTTGCAATCGCACGCCGAGACAGAAGGACATTAGATAAGCTGTGGCAAGAAGTCAGTGAAGCAACAAAAGGTATACATAACATTTATTATAAGTCTGTAACATTTATAATTTTTAATAATGCGAACATTTCATGCGTAATCAATAAGGAAAATTTTTATTTTGTTTCATTTATTTTTTTTTTAAACGTTTGTAAGACAATATGGTAAATAAACATTCGAGCACAAAAACTTTGCTCTGGTTCTATTAGTTTTTTAAAAAATTGTATGTTTCATTAAAAACAAAAGAATCATATATTTAATTTGTTTAAATTATTTAATATAATAAAATAAATTTTTATTTAAATTTTTTTATTTAAATTTAATATAATAAATCATTTAATATAATAAAAATAACATACATTATTTTATTATTTCAGGAGTATATTCTGTTGAAGAAGCAAAACGGAAATGGAAAAATTTACGTGATCGCTTTATGCGAATTGTTGCAGCGGAGAAATTACCTAGCGGGGCAGCAAGTCAGTCGAAAAAAAAGTGGCGCTTCTACGAATCACTAAACTTTTTACGTGACACATCATTAATAAAAAAGTAAGTACAAGAAATAAATAATTTTTTTTGTTTCGAGAAAATATATTGAAAACATTTTGAGAGAGAGAGAGAGAGGAGGGAGGGAGGGAAGGAGGGAGGGAGGGAGAGAGCATTTGGACTGCTATTCATCATAAAAGCAATATATTAATAATTATTACTGTTGTTTTAGCACTGTATCGAACATAACTGTTTCCAACGATGATGAAAACGTTGAAGATGAAGAAGAAGACAAAGAGGAAGAACCTGATAATACCCCTAGTATGTTCCATTATTAAAATAAATATAAATGTAAATGTAAATGTTCCCGATGTAAATTAGACTAATGTTACATTAATATAATCTCTTATTTTCAGAGAATAGTAGAAAACGAAAATCAAGTAAAAACTCGAGTCAGGATAGTATCTTGGAGCAAATAAGCGAGGCATTACGTGAACCGCCGCAGACAGTTACTTTGCCACCACCACCGGTAATGGACGAAATAGATCACTTCGGAATGATGATTTGCTTGCAACTTCGGCAATTTCCAGAAGCCCGTAGAAAACAGCTAATGTTTAGGATATATAAAATGTTATATGAAGAACAAAGTAAAAATTAGTAATAAATACAGTGTCTATAAATGTTTATAATGTTACATAATCGATAATTAATTCAATTTTTATTTAAATATATAATAAATATTTTTTAAATTTAAATATACAATAATTATTAATTTAAATATACAGTAAATATACAAAAAAATCACTGATCCCACTGCCATGGTACTGCACCTTCATTATTGAAATATTGGCAGAAATACTCTCTAATTCTCATAGCCTCTCGAGTACTGTTATTTGTGCCACATTTAGACACGTCTGTAAATGCACACCCGTCTTCGGTTATTGTTCTCCATGGACCTGGAATGAATAAACCATTCGCAGTTTCTGTATCCAATAGGTTTGATGTAAAATAAGAGTCATTTTCGGAATCATTCTCTAAGTCTTTTCGGAGCCAGTTATGCAAGCAGATCGTACTTTGGACCATGCTCATAGCAGTAGCTACGCTGGCAATAATTAGCTTCCTATAGATTCTCCACCCTGCTGGAAAAGATTTATTAAAATCGATTGAAATCGATAAAATTTTAATCACTTTTAATAGTTTACTATATTTCCAATCGACAACCAGAAATTAGTCGATTAAAATTTAATCGGATTGAATCAATTTTTATATCTATTTTTATGTTATCTATTTCTATGCTGAAAACGTATAAATTTCAATCGTGTTGAATTTAATCCAATCGATAAAATGTTTTAATTCAGTTTTATACATTAAAATAGGAAATAAAAGTTATCATTTTGAATTGATTTTAATATATTACATATTTAATAGATTTTAATTGCAATAAATTATGTATGTTTTAATAAACTTCAATGCGACTATAAAATTTTAATCACTTTTAATAGTTTACTATATTTCCAATCGACAACCAGAAATTAATCGATTAAAATTTAATCGGATTGAATCAATTTTTATATCTATATTTTTATGCTATCTATTTCTATACTAAAAACGTATAAATTTCAATCGTGTTGAATTTAATCCAATCAATAAAATGTTTTAATTCAGTTTTATACATTAAAATAGGAAATAAAAGGTATCATTTTGAATTGATTTCAATATATTACATATTTAATAGATTTTAATTGCAATAAATTACGTATGTTTTAATAAACTCCAATGCGACTAGGCTGAGGTACATATTTTAATTCATTTAAATAATGAAACTAATTATCTATTTTAATGTACTTCTATTCATTTTAATTTCTATTAAGGGAGAACACCACTGTGAAATTTTCAAAAATCGATTTTTTTTTTTTTACTTTAAAAAATCCTATAAACCCTTAAAAATATGATGCAAATTCGTTTATAGCTGAAAAAAATTTTTTTAGATGGGTTTCAAGCATTTTTCTGACAGCCCTCTAACAGCCGAAAAACGCTGTCGGCAATATATACTGTTATTTTGAGTTTCTTTCTCATTTTATTTTACCATACTTTGAAATCGTGTGTGCCAAAAATGAAGAGTATATTAACTTAGAAGGGCAACTGTATGGAGCTGGCATTGCTGATTAGTATGTAAAAAATTTCTTAAGTTATTGAGAAGTTATTGATACCGAAAACTTTAAACGCGATTATCTCGAAATGGTGTTTTGGAAATCTGCAAGCAGTAGAACTCAATCAATTTTTGTTGAATCGACTTTAAATTTTAACTGTAGCTTCTTAGATAGATTTCAAAGAGAAGTACCTGAGTTTTTTTTGATTTATTAAAAATTTAAAAAGTTATTCAACTTTTTATACGAAAATTTTTGTTAAAAAATAAAACTTTTTTTTCAAACTTGTCTCTATTTTTTTTTTTTTCAAATTTTTGAATTTCCCCAGGTACTTCCACGCTAAAACTAATATATTTCATGAAAATGTTTCATTTTTTGTTCCAAGAACAAATTTTAGACACTTCTAGTGCTTGCAGTGGAGCAACTCTAGTAAAAATCACTTATATTGAAGTTACTGTCACGCCGCCATTTTGTATTTTTTTTCAAATAAAAAAATTGTTTTCTATACTTTAATATGTGTCCAATATAACCTAAAAGTTTTTTTTCCCTTTGACCAAACCAATTCCTCAAAAAAAAATACCGAATAAAGCACTTGAAAACGCTACGTCACAGTGGTGTTCTCCCTTAATTTTAATAAAATTTAATAGGATATTTTACTATGTTGGTTAATCGATATTAATTGTCATTCTATCAACTAATTATTAAATTTATATCAATTATTAAATACTATGTACGTTTAAATCAACTCTAATGAGACTACGTTCTGGTATTTATTTCGATTGAATTGAATAATCAAACAAAATGTTTATTTTAGTTTAATTCTATTCGTTTTAATTTCTATTCACTTTAATATAATATTATAATATATTGTACTATATTATATTAATCAATTTTAATTGTCTTTCTATCAACATAAATTACATTTATTTCAATTATAAAATATTAAATACGTTTTAATCAACTCCAATGCAATTAGTCTCTGGTACATAACTCAATTCAATTTAATTATCAAACCGAATGTTTATTTTAGTTTAATTCCATTTGTCTTATTTTCTATTCACTTTAATAGAATTAAATAAGATACTATCCTATATCATTTAATCGATTTTAATTGTCATTTTTCCAAATAATAATTAAAAATCCATATCAATTGTAAATAACTAAATAATCAACTTCAATGCGACAACACCCTGGTACGTATTTCAATTTGTTTTAATAATTAAACAAATTGCATATTTTAGTTTACTTTTACTCTTTTTAATTCCCATTTACTTTAATAGAATTTAAAAAAAAACATTTTTCTATGCCATTTAATTGATTTTAATTGACATTCTATTTACTGAAAATTAAATTCGATTCAATTGTAAAATACTAAATACGTTTTAATCAACTCCAATGCGACTACGCTCTGTTACATATTCAATTCATTTTAATAATCAAGTAAATTGTATTAGACATTTTATTGTAGAAACCAACGAATTTTAATTTTGATTTTCTACCTATGACAAATTAAATTGGTATCAATTACATAATAGTGTAAAGATTTGAAATGGCATGCAAATGAAAAAACGACTTCTAAGAATGAATAATAATTTTTTTATTGCAATTCAACAGTGTTGCACAATAAACCTATGTACCGTCCAATTTTTGAATTAATGAGAACAACTTTTTCTAACACATCATTAATACTGCGTATATTTTTTTCATCACTTTCACATTCAATCAAGTACAAATGATTAATATCTTTAAATGGTAAATTATCGAAAGTTTTAATACATGATACATTCAAGTAACCCTGCTGGAAAAAATGGATTGAAATCGATTAAAAAATTTTCAATCAATTACAATGCGAAATCTTAATTCCACTTTGTAGAATTAAAGCGCATTAACATACAAAATATATAGAAGATGATTAAAAACGATAAAAAAAATCGATTAAAATAGATTGAATATCAATAAAAATGCTAAAATTTTTATGAATGTTTAATCGATTTTAATCGATTTTTTAAAATCGTTTTTAATCATTTTCTATATATTTTGTATGTTAATGCGCTTTAATTCTACAAAGTGGAATTAAGATTTCGCATTGTAATTGATTGAAAATTTTTTAATCGATTTCAATCCATTTTTTCCAGCAGGGTAGCGCCTGTTTTTCTCTAAGGGTGCATTTTCATTTGACGCCAGGGTTGGGTCCGCATAATACCTAGTGTTTTATGCGCGGAGTTTTATGCGCAGAAAACTCAAGTAATCTGCGCAGATAACTAAGCGAGGTTTTCTACTGCATAAAACTGTGGATGCATAAAACTCTGTTCGTTTGTGAACGCAGCATTTAGCAAGACTGTTCTTTATGCGGGGTCTACAATAGAAGTCGTAAGTCGTCGTAAGAAATTAACCAATCACAATTGAATATTCTTCTCTAAATTCAACTGTGATTGGTTAATTTCTTACGACAACGACTTACGACTTCTATTGTAGACCTCTCATTAATTTAATAGTGTCATAAACGCTTATGGTCCTCAGAGTCAGAGCAGCGTTGTTTTTTGTCTGGAGTCTGGAACAGCATTGTTTTTTGAAAACAATGTCAAACACAAGAGGAAGACCTTCGCACAATTATTATGATGAAGGTTATTAGTCAGTTTATTAGAAAATAAGGAAAATAAGAAATATTTCTCACTTTGCAAATTATGCAATATAAGGTTATGTACTACTGCAATAGAACCCCTGCTGGAAAAAATGGATTGAAATCGATTAAAAAATTTTCAATCAATTACAATGCGAAATCTTAATTCCACTTTGTAGAATTAAAGCGCATTAACATACAAAATATATAGAAAATGATTAAAAACGATTTTAAAAAATCGATTAAAATCGATTAAACATTCATAAAAATTTTAGCATTTTTATTGATATTCAATCTATTTTAATCGATTTTTTTTATCGTTTTTAATCATCTTCTATATATTTTGTATGTTAATGCGCTTTAATTCTACAAAGTGGAATTAAGATTTCGCATTGTAATTGATTGAAAATTTTTTAATCGATTTCAATCCATTTTTTCCAGCAGGGCATTGACTTGCCAGAATTCCGAAGCTGTTTTCAATTATCCTTCTGGCACGACTCAATCGATAATTGAAGACATGTTGCTCTACATTCAATGTCTTTTTACCCCCTCGCGGGTAGGGCCGAAGCAAGTACGACTTCAACGGGAAGGCTTCATCTCCTACGAGACAATATGGCAACATTGGTCCTCCATCAGATAAACATTTTTCTTTCGGAACATTCATTGTGCGTGCTTCAAATTTTTGACCGAAGACGCTCTCTTTGAATACGCCTCCATCACTGCGTCGACCATACGCACCAATATCCACGAAGCGAAATACGTAATGTGCATCGCAAATGGCTAGTAAAACAATGCTGTGATTACCTTTGTAATTATAAAAATTTGATCCAGCATTATTTGGACACTAAAATGAAAAAAAAAATCATATTTCTTCAAAATAAGGTCGTACTCGAATAGAATATGCAGCAGCGCATTGGAGATAAAAATATAATGTACTTGAATTGTTACGTGTTTGCCATCAATTGCTCCAATACAGTGTGGAAAATCCCACAAATCATTAAAATCCTCAGCAATGCGGATCCATTCCTGTTCGTTGATTGTAGGTGGAAGAACTGATGGGCACAGTTGATCCCAGATAACTTTGCATGTTGTACTGATGATATTTACCACTGTTGTTAAACCGAGTAAATATTGGTAAGTCATGGATGCCATTGAATCTCCCGATGCAAGAAATCTGAAATATATACATAATATATTATTATTTTTCATTATCTCTGAAATATAACTACATATTTTTCATAATTACATGTGCAAGGTTTATAAATATATTACCTTAAAGTTAAACTTAGGCGTTCCGTTGGACTCCCGCACAACATATAATTTCTGCAAATGAGGCCCTACAATCATTAATAAAGCCTCGAATAGTGTAGCAGACATACGAAAATAGTTGTGAAACCGCAAATCTTCAAGTCTCAGAGTTGGAAATAATGCGTGATAAAAACCGTGATCAGATCGTTTCTGAAACAGAGGAGCAACCCAAAAACGTTTCTTTTGGCTCCTCTTTTTCTGTCTTTTTATTAAAAGAATTACTAATGCTGCAAGTTTTTGTTTACGTCGGCTACGGTTCACATTTTGAACATTAATAATGTTTGCGCATTCTATTAGCCAATCTTGATATTTGGCGTTCATGGCCATTAGTAATTAATGCTACTTTATTTACTTTTAAAAATGCGAAAATCTTCTCTTTGCCAGTGATAAGAAATAAAAGTAGAAGGTAATGACTGACTCACAAACTGACACCAGTGATATAAAAATTGATGTTTATTTACGTTTCGACCTGTGATTTAGGTCCTCTTCAAATATATCTATAAATATGATGTGAAGGAATTATAATAATCATTTAAAGGCGCAAATTTATACAAATCAAAATAAAAACTTACATAAATGGCAGTCCAATAAAAAATAAATACAGATTAGTAATATTGATGACCATGAATCGGTATCGATTTCGTTACATATAAAATGCGTCTGTTGTTGGTGACGGAAAAGAAAGGACTGAGCAAGATTGAATCCGACAATGTGACATACGTTACAAAATTATAATAAATACATAAAATAAAAAGGACACAAACTAAAATGTATAAGTAGAGAAAACAGGTCAATAGTCTAAAATATAAATAATAAATAAGAGAAGGTTGTATAAGGTAAAAGTAAAAGATATAAATTATAAAATATTAAATAAATCTAAAATAGAAAAATTGGGTCAATGGTCTAAAATGTAAATAATAAATAAGAGAAGGTTGTGTCAAGTGAAAGTAATAAAAATTTGTATAAATTTGCGCCTTTAAATGATTACACAGCTCCACAAAAAAAAAAAAAAATTGAACTTCTGACCAGACCATGTCAGTCTTATGTTTTTTGGGTCGCTGAATTCGAATCCGAGGTCTATTTTATTCCTACACCCTAGGATTTTTCATAACCTCAAAAAATTAGCCTAAAAATCCGGTAATTTCTTCTAAATTCAATCTATTTATTTTTTAATACAAAAAACCATGTATACTTAATCCCTAATCCCCTTGATCAAAGAAAACTCTAACCATATAACACTTTAACCCAAAAACCCCATAACCCCATAACTACTCAACCCCATGACCCCACCCCCCGAAAAATTAACAAAATATTTATTTGACCATGCCATGGTATTCTTATGTTTTTTGGGTCGCTGAATTCAAATCCGAGGTCTGTTCTACTCCATCATCTTAGGGTTTTTGTATTTTATATTTAACCTACTCTTAGCCTAACCCAGGAACAACGACGTGGACGTAGTAGGCTTATGTTCCCTTTGGGGTGCTTGATTTGCGTGAGTCCCCTTGCCTCTCGCGTTATCGAGTCAAGGGGTTTGAGGATTGGATGTTTTATTGTTTTTTTGTATTGAAGAATCGGATTTCAGTTAGAAAAAGTTATTGGATGTTTAGGTTCATTTTTAAAGTTACAAAAAACGCTAAAGCTATGGAGTAGAACAGACCTCGGATTTGAATTCAGCGACCCAAAAAACATAAGAATACCATGGCATGGTCAAATAAATATTTTGTTAATTTTTCGGGGGGTGGGGTCATGGGGTTGAGTAGTTATGGGGTTATGGGGTTTTTGGGTTAAAGTGTTATATGGTTAGAGTTTTCTTTGATCAAGGGGATTAGGGATTAAGTATACATGGTTTTTTGTATTAAAAAATAAATAGATTGAATTTAGAAGAAATTACCGGATTTTTAGGCTAATTTTTTGAGGTTATGAAAAATCCTAGGGTGTAGGAATAAAATAGACCTCGGATTCGAATTCAGCGACCCAAAAAACATAAGACTGACATGGTCTGGTCAGAAGTTCAATTTTTTTTTTTTTTTGTGGAGCTGTGTTATTAAACGCGCCAAATCCAGGTGTCACTAGAATCTAGTTACTTCTAGAATGACGCGTGACGCGCGCGACAAATGACGCGTCCATGAGTTTGGACGTGAAGAAAAATAGTCGCGTCAAACGCGCCAAATCCAGGCGTCACTAGAATCTAGTTACTTCTAGAATGACGCGTGACGCGCGCGACAAATGACGCGTCCATGAGTTTGTACCTTTACGCGTCAACGCGTCCTGTGTGCCGGCGGCCTAAGGTGAGCAGATTTTTTTTTGTGAAAGCGATTTCCATTTCTTTAAGAATTAAGAATAGTTATCTTATTTTTTTTTAGACGATCGTTTATCGATATTCTTAAAATCTTCGTTTTGTGGTGATCGCCATGTACATAACAGGAGGAAAAAAACATTGAATTCTGTAACACTCATAGGTTAAGACACGTGTTTATGTACATGTGAAGGAGATTTCTTTTCGAACGTGAGTTGTCTTAAATTTTGATTGAAAGAGGCAGGCATAAAAAAAGAAAATTTATTTCTTTTTTCAAGAATTAATTTGATTTTTTGCAGTTGGTCCAGGAAGCATCAAACATGGTGAAGGAACAGTTTAGGGAGACTAACATTGCCAGCGAAGTGTACGTAAAACTACAAAAAATACGTAAACTCATTTGTTTCAATAAATTTAAAGAATAAAGTATTATTTCTGTTATTCTCTCAGGCAGATAATAATCGCTGATAATTTGTGTGCCATGTTATTGGGACACGAACGTGTATACACAAGAGCACAGAAAATTGATTGCAATGTTACTGGAATATTTTATGTTGTACAGGAGTACTTCTATTTAAAATTTTTTCTTTCCAGCTCCCACATATCCTTTGGAGTGGACAGCATGAATGACATGCATATGCAGGCCAGTGTGGAGGTACTTTCCAAACAATTGTACAATGAAGATGCGAAGCATACTCCTGCTCTGTATGGAGTGCTTGACAGGCGCATGGTATTTAAAAGTCATATAGCCCTATGTCGTTTCTATTTGGACAAAATTGTTTGGAACTGATGTTTTTATTCATAGGGAGTGAGCTCCACGGGAATTGACTGCGAAACTTGCGGTAAAAAGCTGAGTGACTGCGTAGGACACTTTGGATACCAGAATCTAGAACTGCCGGTCTTTCACGTTGGCTTCTTCAGATCTATCGTTCAGATTTTACAGATGATTTGTAAGGTAATATATAATTTCATTCAATAGTTTCGCCAATCGCTCGCGTCCAGTACTGATAAAATAATTTCCACAGAGATGTGCACGCATCTTGCTAACGCGCGAAGAAAGGAGATATTATTCGCGCAAAATACAAAATCCGAATTTAGGATACTTAATGCGCAAAGCATTGCGTAAGCAAATCTGGGAAAAAGCAAAGAAGAAGACGGAATGTCCGAATTGTAAAGAAAATAATGGCCCTGTGAAAAAGGCTGGTTTTCTCAAAATTGTACATGAGAAATACAAAAACTTAAAAAAGACTGATCCTATTATTCAAGAGAAGTTGGCAGAATTAGCCCCAGTGATGGAGCGTGACAGAGAATTCAAGAGTATAGTAGAGCAAAATTACAGATCTGTATTTGATCAATATCTGTATCCGAACGTGGTATGATTTAAAGAAAGAATAATGTTATAAATGTATTGTGTATAACTCATATAGTTTTATAATATACAAACATTCTTTAATAGGTTCAAGAACTCTTCAGTAGAATTCGAACGGAAGATATGTGTCTCTTGTTAATGAATCCTAATTGTGCAACACCAGTAGATTTGATACTGACAAGAATTCCTGTGCCGCCAATTTGTATCAGACCTAGCGTTTTATCTGATCTAAAGGCTGGTACAAATGAGGATTATCTGACAATGAAACTGGCAGAAATAGCTCTTATCAATGACGTTATTCGCAAGCAAAAAGGTGTTAATATAAATCTGTATATGGAACATTGGGATTTTCTTCAACTGCATTGTAGTCTTTACATTAATAGCGAAATGTCTGGAATACCTCTACACATGCAAGTAAGTTTAACAAATATCTGATCTGTATATCTTCTTTTCTCTAATAATATACATTGATACTTTTAGCCTAAAAAATTTGGCAGAGGTATAGTACAAAGATTGAAAGGGAAACAAGGTCGTTTCCGAGGTAATTTGTCTGGTAAACGTGTTGATTTTACTGCTCGCACAGTAATTTCGCCCGATCCAAATCTTGGGATAGATCAAGTAGGTCTCGTGACAAATTTAAGCCGACAATAATACTATAATGCATTTAATAATATTGAATCTTTTTATGCAGGTCGGTGTTCCAGTACACATTGCAAAGACCTTAACATATCCTGAAAGAGTCACTCCATCAAACATAGAACTAATGCAAGAGTTAGTGAGAAATGGTCCGGACATACATCCCGGAGCGAACTATATACAATATAAGAATTCGCAAAACAGGCGATATCTTAAATATGGCGATCGAAATAAAGCTGCTCAAGATTTACAGGTAATCTTTATACATTAACATGATCTCAAGATATGTGTCAAGGCTTTAATATATTTTAACACTAATTGTCTTTTTACAGTATGGTGACATTGTCGAGAGACATCTCAAAGACGATGATTTAGTGTTATTCAATCGACAGCCATCCTTGCACAAATTAAGCATAATGACGCACAGAACCAAAGTATTGGAGCATCGAACGTTCAGATTCAATGAATGCGTCTGTACGCCTTATAATGCAGATTTCGACGGAGATGAAATGAATCTTCATCTACCGCAGACTGAAGAAGCTAGAGCGGAAGCATTGGTGTTGCTAGCGGTAAATTATATCTAATTAATATATTTTTGTTAGATTAGAATTAAATTGCTGTATGAATATGCTGAGATATTTTGTTTTTTGTTTATAGAATAAATCCAATCTAGTCACACCTCGCAATGGTGATTTATTGATAGCAGCTACACAAGATTTTATCACCGGTGCTTATCTCTTAACCCAAAAGGACACATTTCTCCAGCTAGAGCAAGCGAGATTAGCACTTTGCATCTTAGCCGGCTCAGACGCTTCCTTAGTCGTAACTCTTCCTCCGCCTGCAATCATGAAACCGGCGAGATTGTGGACTGGCAAACAAATATTCAGTCTGATTATGCGACCGAATGCGGAATGTCCTGTCAAAGCAAATCTAAAGACAAAAGGCAAAATGTATACCACTGGAGAGGAATTGTGTGTTAATGACTCTTGTAAGTTGTAACTGTACATTATAATCTTATCATTTGTTGAATGATCAAATTAAATTTACAGATATCATCATTCGCAACTCCGAGCTTCTCGCAGGAACGATGGATAAATCTGTATTGGGCTCAGGTTCGAAGCAAAACATATTTTACGTTCTACTGCGTGATTGGGGCGAAGATGTTGCAATAACAGCAATGTGGCGTTTAACTAGAATAACGAATCATTTTAATTTTGAGAGAGGAATTTCTCTCGGTATCGGTGATCTTATACCCAGTCAAGGTCTTCTTCGAGCCAAGGAAAAAGTGTTAAACACTCAGTATGAATAATTCCAAGTTTATAATTCCAAATTCGACACGCTGCTTTAAACAAATAACTAATCCTAGTTGTTGTTTTTTTTTTTTTTTCAGTTACACCGCGTGCAACAACTATATTCAACAAATGGAAAAAGGTCATCTTGTTTGTCAACCCGGATGTTCAGAGGAAGAAACACTGGAAACGAAAATATTGAATGAGCTTTCCGTGATTCGTGACAATGTTGGTAAAGCGTGTTTAAAGGAACTACATCCTACTAACACTCCTCTAACTATGGCACTCTGTGGAAGTAAGGGTAGTTTCATTAACATTTCGCAAATGATCGGTACGTTCAAGTAATCATATGTAATAATCATATAAATATATTACTTTTCTACTTAATCTTGATATTATTTGATACAATCTCTCTTTTCAGCTTGTGTAGGTCAACAAGCTATCAACGGGCGTAGAGTACCGAACGGATTCGAAAATCGTGCATTACCTCACGTTTTGGCAGGATTGAAGACACCAGACGCTAAAGGCTTCGTAGAAAATTCATTTTATTCTGGATTAGTGTCCAAAGAATTCTACTTTCATGCGATGGGCGGTCGAGAGGGCCTCACCGATACCGCTGTGAAAACTGCAGAAACCGGCTACATGCAGAGGCGATTAATCAAGAGTTTAGAGGATCTGTGTATCCATTATGACATGACAGTGCGCAATTCGATGCACGATATCATACAGATTCCATATGGCGGAGATGGATTGGATCCTACCTATATGGAAGGTATGTGAATGTTCTGCATTTCGTGTAAACGCGGATTAATACATATTTTTCTACAGGTAAAGACTGTCCCGTTGATTATAAAAGAGTGTACGATCACGTGAGAGCGAAAATGTCTTATAGAACCGAACAACCTTTAGATGCTGCCAGTGTGATGAGTGCTACAAACGATATGCTGTCTTCTGAGGAATACGATTGTCTGAGTGACGAATTTAAACAGGAACTGACGTAAGAAAATATATGATAAATACACGAATTTCAGTACTTCAGCTTTGACGAATTGAATGTTGCTTTTTGCAGTACATTCATGAAATCGGTGGCGCGGAAAATAAAATATTATCGACAGAACATTATATCGACTTCGCCAGTAGTGTCACAACTTGAACGTCTCACCGTCTCGCAATTGGTGGAATTTATTCATACGTGTAAGGAGAAGTACATGAGAGCTAAGATAGAACCGGGCACTGCTGTAGGTGCACTCGCCGCACAAAGTATCGGCGAGCCGGGAACACAACTAACGCTTAGAACGTTTCATTTCGCCGGTGTAGCGGCCATGAACATCACTCAAGGTGTGCCACGTATTAAGGAAATTATTAACGCGAGTCCGAAGATCAGTACTCCTATCATAACAGCAAAATTGGTAAGTAATAATAATTACTCTGATCACATACATGTTCTATGTGGAAAATATGATCTTGACCGATTAATCCTTTATTTGGCAGATCAATGATACAGATTCTGAATTTGCCGAACGAGTGAAGGCAAGAATCGAAAAGACAACTTTAGGAGACGTAGCTGAATATATTGAGGAAATATATCTGCGCGATGATTATTTTCTTGTAATAAAATTAGATATCGATAGGATTAAATTGTTGAAATTAGAAGTTGATGTTAATTCTATATCCTACACGTAAGTATGTTTGAAAATTTAAAATTTTTGTTTCCTTTACTGTAACTAAACTTACTACTAATTACTATTAATTTAATTTATTTCAACATCACAAAAAATATTTCCTTGATTTCTTTCGTTTAATGTCGTAACTCGATATATACAGTGAAAAAATTTTAATGAAAATAAACTTTAAACTTAAGGTAGTTGTTCCACCAAACGCGTTTTCTTAGGATTTTTTTGAAACTTTGACAGATTATTATTTAAGTGATTCTGCATCGACTGGTGCAAAATGAAATTTATGGACTACACAGTTTTGGAGATATTTAATTTCAAAGTTCGAGTTTTTGAGAGTCTTATACATTGTACTATACGGGATACTGAAAATTTTCGTTATAAATATCGTTCTAACTTAGAAACTTTTCTTACGATTTTTATAAAAAACTAAAGTAATATTAAACAACAACTAATTTATTATTTAAAGATAGTTTTATTATAGCTTACTACACAGTTTCCGAAATATTATTAAAGAAATAATGAAAAAATTATTGCGTCTATTATTCTTTCTTCTTTTTGCGTCTATTATTGCGTCTGTTGCCCGATTTTTCAAACGGACAGTTAGTCGTACGGGATTGGCTAAAAATAGTACATAAACAGCAAAAAATTTTGGACTTAGGAATTACGACTACTAACTGACTGTACGATGTACTCTAGCATAAATTTTTTGTTTCGACTGTCGTGAAACAACTACCTTAAAAGTCATTTTTTATTACTATACTTTTCAATAAATTATTTATGATTCTCTAGACTCTGCACTTCAAAATTGAAGTTGACCTCCAAGAATATAGAAATAGTACCCAACTCAATTATTATCATTCGACCAAATCGACAAAAAGAAAATTCAAATTTTCCATTTCGTCAATTGACAGAAGCTCTCCCAAATATTGTAGTTAAGGTAAAAATATACAATGCGATATATTTCATATTAAAAATGTTAATTTTTATGATATAGAAAATATTTTATGTGTATATATATCTATTTTTATTTGTAGGGTTTACCAACAATCAACAGAGTAGTTGTACATAATGAAAATCTCGGTGGCCAAACGAAATTTACACTATTTATTGAAGGAGATAATTTTAGGGAAGTTATGGCAACACCCGGCATTCGCGGCGAGAAAACAACGTCGAATAACACGATAGAAGTGAGTTGATGAAAATCAATGGAATGTTGAATAAAACATATTTATGTGATTTATTTCATTTTAGGTTTTCAATACACTTGGGATAGAAGCAGCGAGAACAACCATTATGTCAGAAATTAAATCAGTAATGGAAAATCACGGAATCAGTATTGATCGTCGACATTTAATGCTCTTGGCAGATTTAATGACTAGCAGAGGAGAAGTGCTTGGTATTACGAGATCAGGATTGGCAAAAATGAAAGA